>NHOP01000499.1:0-14714 GCA_018697155.1 Pyramimonas parkeae | reverse complement strand
TTGTGGTAAGGCTCATATGTATACAGATGGGGACATGACCCTTACCAAAAGGGCGACAAGCCATGTCAAGTGAATTGAGCGCTAAGTTCTAACATTGCACGGAGTAACCTTCATTACCCCCGTGTTTTGTGTCGACGTATGAGTGTATCTGTAGTGATATTCAATATTTCATTGCTGACAACTCTAATGTTACCCGAAGTTATAAACCGTGTAGCTATCATCATACCCAATTTAAATGTATGGTTGTGTTGATCGCCCTGCGTATATCATGGGGACATGACCAGTACCCTAGAAATGAGGAGCCATGTCAACTGAATTGCGTGCGCAGCTCTACAGGTGCATAGGAAAACCTGTGAAGCTAGTATGTTTGTTGAAACGCACAGTACTTGATCCAAGGAGAACGTACCTCGCCACCCTCATCGAGATAGTCTGCACATTCGTGAAAATCCGCATTAACAGACTCTTTGTGTGCTTCCTATCACTCGCTTGCCAGCCCGCAAGCTCTGCTTGTTTGTGCAACTCCCAGAACTCGTTCACAGTTGCACCCAATAGCTTTGCATGTATGTGACTGGTGCTTTGCGCCGCCCCCTTCACAACCAGAACCCGGCGGTAGCATCCTGGCATCACCTTACGGACCTTGGCAAGCCTCACGGCATCTCCCCAGAACTGGCCAACATGGTGGGCCGGGACTTGTTTGGCATACCGGTGCTGTCATGCAAGCAGCTGCCTGGGGAGAGAGACCTCAACTTCTTGCTCTGCACCAAGGCGGCCGAGACAGGGGGGAAGGAGGCGCCGGGGCCGCGCTATGTGCTCAAGCTGTGCAACCTGACGGAGTCCCGGGAGGTTGTGGAGATGCAGGCGGGTCTCCTAACTTAGAATTGAAATGTACTGGGCTATGATATATGCAGGCGAGACTGCATGATTGGGTAGGTGCATTCTGTTGGAGGCTAAATAGCTGGTTGCACTGTGGGCTGGCAGTGAGCTTGGTGAACGATGGTCAGTCTTGTGTATTCGCGCATTGCTCTGAATGTCACTGCGTTGTGCATATCGTAAATGGTAATCCTTTTTGGGTACGTGTTGGTATGTGTTGTTGGAAATGTGACATGTTGTTTTGCAATCTAAGATGCTTTGAAGCAACACTCTACGAAACATCCGTGCACAGTTCCTTAGACTTGAATCAACATGCGGAGTTTTTTTCGCAGATGATCCTGCTGCGTATGAAACGCGTGGTTTTGTTTCGATTGGATTTATACACGTGAGCAGACGATTTTGATGGGATGAGGAGACACTTGCTGCTCGGATCCTACATCTTGAACATGTACTTGATATAAGGGGGTTGTATATTTAATTATAATTGTAGTCTACCTGTTTGGCAGAGGCTGAAGCACATGACTCAGTTGACATCAGCCTCTGACTGTTGAGAAAGGGTCATGAATAGAAAGCGATGTGCTATGATTCAATTATGCTTGATTGTGTTTATGTTGGGCTGTAGGCTTTGATGCATGGATTTGTTACCAAGCCAAATGCCATAGATAGTACCGTACGGATGATCATGGATAACGGTTGCGGGGAGGGGGATGATGGATATGACGTGCACAGACACAATTGACTGGACAAGAATGCCTGTACGCCATATGTTCTTGGACAGCATGTGTGTATGAGCTTGTGTATGTGTTTTCAGCCTCCCTTGCGAAGTTATGGATCTATGCATCTTACCCAGTCTGCCTTATTGCCTGCCTATGTGCTAAGGGACGCATCATCGTGCATTTGTATCTGTGCAGAGCGCGGCGTTTCGCCACCTGGCAGCATGTGGGATCCCCTCGCCGAGCACTGTGCAGAGTCTCAACCACAGGGATGTGGAGGTGGTGCAAGATTCCAATGGCCAGGATGTCATGGTATGCGTGCGCAGCTGACCAAAAACCGGGAGTTATGAGAATCCAGCCTTTGTTTGCGACCTTGCGCGCGTGCATATGAAATTTCCATGAACTTGAAATTATGAAGGGGTGAGCATGTGGAATATCTGTTGCGACTTGCTGCAGCAAAGACTAGATTGGTGACTGTATCGATCGAGGATGCCCAATGTACTGGAGTTGCTTCGTCAATTAGTTGAGCGTTTTCGGATTAAGGGTAGTCCATTTAAGGGTAGTTTGTGGTTTGCAATAGTCCATTTTCATCATTCTCGCTTTCCTAGCACCCCTGCTTGGCATGCGTTAATTTTGTGTTTGGAGACGTCTATGATAAATGTTAAGAGGCATATCATGCACATCGTTCGGATTCTTAATGTGATCAGTACAGAAATGCCAATACCACAATGCCTCGAAAGACGTTGAACACATCATACTTCATTTGCATCACAATGCTCTGTGACTAGGTTGCTGCAAGGAATAAGAATTTACGATCTGGACTAATCTGCAACTGGTGGCTTGATTTTTCCGCAGCATATGGAAAAAACATCAAATCATGAAATCGTAAAGGCAGAAATTAGTGCTTCGTTGTTTGTCATCCGGGTGTGAAATTTTCTTCAATAATAATTTCATCACCTGAAATGACATGCTTGGGGACGCAATAAGCCTTCTGCTGATGTTAAAAATTGTGCACAATACCACTAGGGTTGAACGAAGCGTCCTTTGGTGCGTGTGGATTGGTGTTGTGTGTAAGATGACGTTACTCAGTCACAACAGAATTCTTGGTTGTGTTTCGTATCCACTCACAGGTGAGATGTGTGACGTACGTTCCTGGGAAGCTCATGGTAGACATGAAGCATGATGACGTTTTTTTGCAAGGATTGGGTGAGTTCGTGGGGCTCATGGACAATGCTTTGGAATCGTTCTGGCATCCCGCCGCCCATCGGTGCATTCCCGGCATTTGATTTAATTTTTTCCCTTATTATTAGGGTTTGGGGTTATGATATTTATAATTATAACTATATTATAATATTTATAACTATTATAAATATTTACAATAGTCTCGAATGTTTATAATTATGAATATTTATAACTAGAAATATTTATAGTTATACATAAACTATGAATAAATATAGTTTATTTACAACTATAAATAAACTATATTCATTTATAGTTGTAAATAAACTATATTTATTTATAGTTGTAGATATAGTTTATTTACAACTATATTTTTATAAATGTTGTTGTAAATAAACAACAATGTTTATAACAAACAATATTTTATAAATATTGTTGTTTTTTTTCTGTTAGTTTTTTTTCCGCATTTTTTCCCTTTTTTTTCCGTGTGGCATTTGCAAGTGTGCACATTGCATATCATGTACGAGTGTTTGACGATCTTGTGGTACATAGCATCTTGTTCTAATGATTAGTACATGAGGATGTACTTACATATTGTTGAGTGTGCGTTGCGTGAAACCTCGAACAGATCTGGTGATATGTTTTTTTTTTTGTGCTGCATCTTGTTACTTCAGGTATCAGACTTTACGTGATTGAGATTGATTTCTCTTGCTAAACAAGCATCATTGTATTGGTTCAAGCATTCGACCTATGTATGAACTGCACAGTATCATCACTGAGCACAACCTGTGCTGGATCGAAGATATACGGATCGAATCTGCAGAGCGTGGCTCGTTGCCCCAGCTGATGACTTTGATTGCTCAGATTTGCTTGTCGGTTGCGCTGTTGTTGAGTGGCGGATCCAACCGCCTCAACATTTTCATTGCACTCTATGACAACACCCTTGACAGTGAATCATGAACTCTATATTGATATCATGCTTCACTCCATCTGAGGAACACAACCCAACTGGCTAGATTGTTGTTGGTCAAATTCAGAGACTTGAAATGAAATGTTGATTTCTCCTATGACACATCATTGTCATTGTTGGCCCTTGCGATTGATCCAGATGTAGAACACTAAATTTTGTTAATGGAACATCATTATACTTTCGTCATCTTAGGATTTGTCTTTTATTTTAATACGCCGTTCTTTGCCTTTCAGAGTTGTGGTTGAAGCAGTGTGCCGGAAATGCAGGTGTGCTGCATTGTTGTGTGCTGGCAATATTATTGCTTGTTGGTGGTCAATTTTGTTCTGAAGTCATGATTGTGTCAGTGCAATGGTCTTTGCACAGCTTTGCACATATTGGATGCAAACAGATATTTTGATTATCTAGGTGCGTGCGTGCTTGTGACACTGCGATGGCCCCGCTGTCGAAGTTGAGTCTCTACATTCTCAGCTTTGCAGCACTGGCTGAACCTGACCTCAACAACGCGAGTTGTGCATGCAGGTATATGGTGTGGGACCTGGCTCATGGGCTGGCCACTGTTCACAATAATTTATGTCATGTCCAAGACGAATCTCGGCGGAATCTGATTATGCGGTGCATTGAAAGGTATGAACTTCACACCTTGTGGCTAACCAAGCACATCCGTGCAGTGAACCTGGAAAAATGTGTTTTTTAAGTGCCCATCACTTTCCTACTTGATATGATGTGTGCGGCGCAAGCGGTGTCTCCATAGAAACAAGACATGAGCGCTCGGCCTACTTCATGCTGTTTGGGCCTACTTTCTTCACTGTTGATGTACTGTGTAGATTGTTGCAACAAGAACTCAACCCAAGAAAATGATCCTTGAAACAGCTCCAGTAAAATAGCCATCAGACTTTGCCAACATGCTTTTCCAGTGGCAAGCAAGCAGGTCAACTGGTGCACTTTGGAGCGCTGGTTCTACTCTGCCAAGTTTCCCACGCTCAAACATGAATCCTTATCTTACAAACCCGCTCTCCTTTGATCCGCTGACAGTGGCTCAGCATGGTTTTGGGTTCTCCTGACGAGACTTGGCGGTGTCAGATACGAGGCAGTTGGAGGCATGCAACGGATTCACCGGATGAGGAAAGCAGTGGTGCATAATGACGTGAACGACCACAACGTGGTAGTGGAAGAGACGGGCTCTTTCTTCAAGAAGAAGAGCAAGGCGGTGGCCGCGGTGATTGACTTTGGGGACATGGTGTACACGGAGCTGGTGCACAACGTGGCCATCATGCTTGCGTATGCCATGCTTGCAAAGCCCCACCCCTTGTCCGCTGCCGCACACGTGCTTGCTGGGTAGACGCCTCCTTCAACCCCGCTCCTGACCTCACACTTGCCTATCCAAGGGGAAGAGACCTTGGAATGGAGCACTAGCAAAGTGTTGGATACATAGCATTTGGGACCTGATGCATGGTTGACAGCAGCTGTCTATGTGCAAGTTGTTTTGAGTCTTTGCTTTCGTTTCGATGTTTTCATGATTGATGGATATCCTGCTCAGCATTTAGATTGGGGTTGTATCGGATCATCAGTCTTGAGCCTATTTGAGGGCGCACTTTTTATTTGAAGATGTCAAGGAGAAGGTACAGCCTGATTTCCTTTTGGGCTCGCATTCCGCTGGGAGTGGTTGGGCCAATGGGGATGACGCGGCGTGTTATTTCTAGGATCACACGACTTGTGTTTAGACCTGACACACAGGATTGAAGTATTGCCATGCAGCAATAGAACTTGGTGCGAGACTCGGTTGACATGACTGCCTACCTTTTTGGTAATGCCCGTATATATTCATGTTTATTTCAGCTGACAAAACACATGTGCGTGAGAACACAAGACATGCAAGATGGAGTACGACGCAGTAATTCGGTAACATAAAGTACTATTGCTATGTATTGCACAGGAAAGTTCATTTATTTGATTTGCGTGTCTTGTGTATGTGAGTCCATCAAAGTTTGAATGTTGATTTTTAAATTCCAAAAAGCTGGATCAGCCCTGCTTGCTATTACCTGTGACAATCCCTCGGAGACGCACAAACAAGCAGAGGTAACGTGATGACTTTGTACAATGCAGACTAGGAGTTTGTTTCATATGGATTTTCACAGGTCGGCAGACCCGTGAAGCCACCAGACTGTCTTGATGGGAATGGCGAGATACGTTCTCCTTGGACCACGCAATCTGTGTGTTGACGCAATTCACAGGTTTTGAAGGTGACCCTGTGCAACAATGGAACTTGGTGCGTGATACCGTAGAAATGTCCCCAGATGCATACATGCACTTTGCCGTGGAGAGATATTGCCAGGTTATGGAATTCTGCTATATGATGAGCTGATGTGGCTTCCCGCCCTACTGGCAGGGCTCATCTCCCATTGTTCATGTTTACATATGGTCATGGAGAGAACACTGTGCCGCATGAGCCTGCGAGCAAAACAGAGTTGCTCGGGTATGCTTGACTGTCCTTGCGGGGGCTTTGGTTTTGATCCTTCAGGGAGCATCTTCCTGGATCTATATTTTGCATTTGTAGATGTATGGTAGCTTGGCACACTGTTGCTTACAGTGATGTATGGAATTCTATTGTGTGACATGGCTTCCCGCCCACCTGGTAGGGGTTATGTCTTATATGTATGTCTATGTGTTGACATGACTCCCCACCATTTTGATAAGGGTTATTTTTCCATATAGATTTTCATGTGTACAAAATTGGATACTTTGTGCAGGCAAAGAAAAGGATCAACGCAGTTTTTTGGTTGCAATAGACCTGCCCTTACCTTTGAACTGATTGATGACTGTTCAACAAAAAAAAAGTCTCATGTTTGATTGATTCCATGATTGTATGGATGCCAACTCATGTTTTCCATCGTCGCATGAATATAGTCATGCAAAGTTGTGACGCAGGGCACAAATTGGATTTCTCGTCACCAATGCATCATCAATCGTACAAACAACCAGCTGTGAATTTGTTTAGTTGATGGACTGATCCAGGCAAGCATCACCATGCTCATGATGTTGATGATATATTTTTGTGGTCACAAGACTACCCTGATGGTTTAGTTTTCGAACGTATGTCATCACACGCAGTTGTGTCAATACATATCATGAAATGTAGACAGATGTATATCGTGATCTTTCTTGGAACCGTCTTCTGCTCATCACGCATCCATATCCAGTAAACTTGGTGTCGCCCTCGTCATATGGTCGGATGCTAGTGTGTCAGCTATGATTTTGGATACATTTTCAAAACTGTATGGCGCGCAGTTTCCTTGTGACAAAGCTGATCCTAACGTGTGACAGAGTGGGCATAGCTTCCTGCCCAGGATTCTACTCGCATAAGGGACTTGTCTACATAATCGAGTCGACGCTCTTCTTACTGTTTCCAGCCTCATTGCACTCCCTTGACGTTTACAGTTGTCGATCCATAGTGTGATATGTGTGTATCATTGTTGCTGCACATGAGGGGCCGTTAGTGAAAACTTGGCGCGGTGAGCGTCATGTCAAGATGGATGGAAGATCACATAGACCGCAATAATTGTAGGTGCTCGTCTGCTCTTGTTTATCGAAGGATTCTTTGTGGACATAGGCGCAATGTGCTGCAAATTGTCCAGCATATCAGGTTGTGGATTTTCAACATTACATGGATCGCGTGTTCGACATGCGCGTACCTTTCCAACTCACACCTCAACGATATACCTCTCAAATGAACTTACTTTCAGTCTCTCTGAAGAGTTGCGTGGTGCAGAACTGCATGTGCATTAAGCAAGCAATATCAGGCTATACTTTGCATTGCTTGTAGCCCGAATCGGCATGAGCGGTGCAAGTACCATGCCTAGCCTGGTGCCTTGAATGAGCGGCAGACTGGATGGGTGCGGGCACAGGTACCATGCTCAGAATCCTCTTCAGACGGACGAGATGGAGGTGCTGCTGCCGCTGGTGACGTTGCGCCTGTGCACCTCCTGTGGGATGGCCGCGCACTCCTCTTCGCTGGATCCCGACAACGAGTACTTGCGGGTTTCGGAAAAACCTGCGTGGGACCTCCTGCAGGCAAGAAACCAAAACGCGGATTGGACATGTGCCCTTATGTGCACTTGTCGTCATCGTAATGCGCACGAACTCGAACGCCGGCGGGAGTTAGATTTGCTGCGATTAGTTATGATGCATCTATTGGGGGCATTGCGGCTCGGTGCGTGTTTGGATGCTGTGTGACTTTGTGCTCAATTGATTTTCTGACGCGAAGCTTATGCGGGTCGCGCGGTGCAATAGTGGAGTGGAGCAGATTGGCTCTGGGGCTCTCGCAATTTGAACCTGGCTTCTGTTCGTGATTTGAAATGCCGAACCCCGTCGAATCAATCGCCTGCAACACTGACATTGCACAAAGTTTGTATTGGCAGGGATTCCAGTATTCGTATCTGTGTTTAGTTTTGTTCATATCATTCTTGAGAGATTCAGCCATTGGGGATCAATATTGATGATTGTTTGGTTTCAGCGGTTGTTGAGTCTGTTGATCGAACTGTACTGGGTTGAAGTTTAGACGTGCTCCATTGCGGCATGTTCTGGAATCCTGATAGCTTTTGGAACTCTGTACGCGTGCAGAAATTGGATAGCACGACTCCAGAGCAATGGCTGAAGGTGGTGCGTGCCGCGTGCGACGCTGCGGGGCAGGGAGGTGGAGCCCCTTCTGCTTCAACTCCGGAGAAAGGCACTAGGCCTGTGGACGAGAGCCCAGGCCAGCGGAGGCGGAGCAGCACCGTGACATCACCTGTTCACAGATGTGCCGCTGCAACCTCTCCGTGTCCTAGTATGTCAACTGAAGAAATCTTGCGGTATGTGGCACTCCTTTGAGAAATGACATGCATCATGATCGACGGTGAGACCTAGTGTTCGCTGGTCAAATGCTGGCGCGTGAAAAGCAATGAAACGTATTGAAAGTATGCAAACAATGAAATGTGAGTATGTACCCAATAAAGGGGATGCTTGGCATCATATGCTCAGCTTGTCCGCATGCCACAGCAGATTTCCTTTTGCGCTGCAAGTAGGCGGGTGGTGTTGCTCTTGTTGAGAGCATTCAACATGGGATAGCAGGGTAGTTTACGAGCCAAAACCAATTTCCTGCTGGTTGCCACCATGCACAATATTGCGCGGCCCTCCTTCCGATTTAAGGAGATACACGGCGCCCATGGCTCAGGTGGATATCTCCAAATGCACCAAGCCCCTAGCATAGTTTAAAATCGTGGTTTTATTTGATTTAGCAGATTTACTCCGGCAGCGGGCGAATGTCATCTAGAAATCAAAAAACTATGCTCCGGATGATTTGCGCTCTTTGCAACCTTCCACATTAGCGGTGATGCTGACATGCAATCCAGCACGGCGGAATCGGTGGGGCTTCAGACGACAGAATCTCGGGTAGCCCCAGGCCATGGCGATTGCGCGTGTTTGCTATTATCATCGAGTTCGAGCAACCTTTCCCTTACCCTGAGAGTGCAGTGCACAATCCTGATTGCAGTATGCGACCTTTGTCCTATTTTGGTGGAGTTGGTTGGCCAGTAAACCCACGTATCGACGTGCTGGTTTGCAGGCTGCGTGCCAAGCACATCGCGCCCAACTTCAGCACCTCCTACGCATCCTCCCCTTCCGGCCCCATCCACATGGTGCGGGGGGAAGGCTCTCGGCTGTGGGACGTGAGTGGTTTGCAATACTTGGATTGCGTCAACAACGTCAGCCACGTGGGCCACGCCCATACGCGCATCACGGAGGCGGCTGGCAAGCAGCTTGATCTGTTGAACACCAACACGCGATACCTGTCGCAGTCCCTCGTGGAATATGCTAAGGCCCTCACCGGTAGGCTGCACGTCCGAACCATGATACATGTCAACGCGGATTGTTTTGTGGCTTGATTTCTTTTTGCATGGGTCCTCCTTGGGTTATGTGCCATGCGTGTTTGGCTCTGTGCGTTTATTTTCAGGGTGATCCATGCGCTGATACAGACAGAGCTCAGGTATTAGGTATGCATAAGACAATTTGTGAACAACAGGCCATGCTTGGTTCATGTGTTTATGCCAGAGGACCATTCAGAAGAATGACGACACATTTCTCCTTGGATCCTGGACCGTGGGTTTGCTTGCATGGACGCGGGTTGTGATGGTTATGTGTGCAATGATGGGAGTTATTGTCTGACTCGCATGTCACGGCTTTCCTTACACGTGTGCGGACAATTCCCTTCCCAAAGGACGGGAAGCAATCTTCACTGAGTGCTGCAGCAAATACAACTATTCACAAGTTTATCTGTTTACCCTTGTACCAGGTCAAGCACTTCCATCACTGTGCATAGCGTCCAATGATTTTTCCATGTGATCCCCGGGGGCATCGCTAGCTGTTGATTGCAAATCCGTTAAGAAAAAAGCTTTGGCATCTGCGCCGCAACGGTCATACCCCAGTGGGTACATTGATGGTACTAGCAATGTTGCAGTGAAAATTTTTAGTGAATGGTTTGGCATGCTTCGGCTGACAGTTGTTGGCAAGTCCCAGCGATTGTGCGGGCTATGATGATAACACCTCCACCCCCGGCCTCAGTTTGAGTGCAAATCTCATTGTGTCATTCCTGCCTGGCAGGCAAACACGAATCTGTGAGCCATATAGATATATCCTGTATCATTTTCTACATTTTCATACGCATGATTAAAAACAACATTTTTTCAACCTAGCGACGGATCCCTGTGTCCTGTGAATAATTGAACGTTCAGCTCTTGGATGACCTTAAATTGTGATTGATCAACGCACTCATGCTCCCATATTTCTTCTGCATGGGGCTTTCAACTGTTCTTGTTTATGGACGTGTGATGGAGCAGAGACTATGGGGGGCGGCTTGGAGGTGTGTTTTTTCTGTTGCACGGGTTCTGAGGCGAATGACCTTGCTCTACGATTGGCCAAGGCAGCAACTAGCCCAGCATCCGAGGTTGTAGTGATGGGGTCTGCCTACCACGGTAGGCAAAGAATAGCTCACCTTAGGGCACAACACAAACTGAAGTGGCTTAGTCAGTTTCATTGGTTGGGTGTGCAACATTTATTTGATTTGAGCACACATCCTCGATCTGTGTTCTGATCTACCAGCTCTCAGCAGACAACTGCGGTGCAAGTGTGGAAAAACTCTATTCAAACACTATGAAGTGATATCTGAGGAGTTGACCAAAATGCAGTGCTCTTACGTGAGATGCTTTTATCAAATTGCCGTGCAACATCAAGTTGTGAAGTTTTTGGGTCTCCAGATTGTAAGGTTCTTACGGGTGTGTGCATATGCCACTCTTCATATATTCAGGACACACCACCGCTTTGATTGAGCTATCTCCTTACAAGTTTGAGGGCAAGGGTGGAGCTGGCAAAATGCCTCATGTGCACATAATCCCTGCCCCGGATGAGCTGCGGGGTTGCCACTTGGACCCAGCGGAGGAGGCTGTGAAGATTGTGGGCCTCTTATTTTGACACGAAACTGCTCTTGTTGAGTCACACAGTCTCTCAGATCATACAAACATTTGCTGCTGGTGTTCCTAGAGTGTCGCCAGATAGAGTTCATGGTCATGACAATCACTAGCGTGCAAGTGTATTGCTCCAGATGAGTCCCGCACTGATTTCACAGAGTACTCAAATGTTTCTTGTCACAATGAGTCAAGCATGGAAGCATGAAGCGTGTGCTTGAATCCAAATTCATTTTTTTCTTTGAACCCTGTTGCGCTTGTATGGGCGCATGACGATACCAATTATTGGTATATTACGTATGGTGGTATGCAGGTACAACAGGCTGGAAGCACGGGCACTGGTATCGCTGCCTTTTTCTGTGAGTCTGTTCTGGGGTGTGCTGGGCAAGTTGTGCTGCCTCCAGGATATTTGTCCACAGTGTATGCACACATGCGCGCAGCGGGAGCTGTCTGCGTGGCGGACGAGGTGCAAACAGGCTTTGGCCGCGTGGGCACACACTTCTGGGGATACCAGACGCAGGTAAAGCATGGTATACACTGCATGACTCGATTCAGTAGCCTTCATGCTAGCTTCAAACATGACCAGGCAGTCAATTGTGCCATGTATTGTCTGATCCCCAGGCTGCTATTGGGAAACGTACTACTGTGATTGTGATTGTGTACCTTGAAATCTTGTGCTCATGCTGGTGGGCGATCATGATACTTATTGCGCCGGTGTACGTCAAAATGATCATCGGTCTTGGGTTACAGTTTATCCGCACAAAACCCATGTCCACCAAACCCATGCAGATTTCGCTGAGGAAATACTTTATTGTTTGTGATTGGAGATATGATGTTTGCTGCAACGTTTGTTCATAGGAGTATTTCATTTCAATGTACTCAAATGCGTTATGTTTTTCAAGCCAGAGTTCAGCCAAACATACTCGAATCGGTATTCGCAGGGACATGCTGTCAAGGTAGTTGAGATTATGTTTCCTGTTTCGGTAGACACTTCTGGAGAGATGGACAAGAAAGCCTGAATTGCGCAGTTGTTCAGGAACGACCATAGCATCAGACAAGAGCGTAACAAGAAGATGGCTTGTTGACATTTGAACCCAAAAAAATTCAGTACGGGGAAGCTTCTTCGTTTTTCGCATCTCTTATGTTTATACCAGTGGATTGTGCTATGGGTGCTGTGCGTTTGATGATGGGCAGAACGTTCAACCGGACATTGTGACCCTGGGCAAGCCCATGGGTAATGGACTTCCTGTGGCCGCGGTAGTAACTACTGCTTCAATAGCATCCAAGTTTAACAACGGCATGGTGAGACTTTGTATCACAACAACGAATTATTGATTGTGCATCCTTAGTGCGTTGCGCATGTGTGCCGAGGCTTGTTGAACAATTGTTGGATTGTGATTGTTTTGCCGCATGCAGTGGATTTCGATTGTTTCAAATACTGTTTTGGCGGAAGACACCAATAGTATTCATCTGAGTCCCAACAACCATCACACTTGAGGATATATGGAGGTGGTGCTGCGCGCAATATTTATGGCAAGGTCACGTTTGCGTTCTATGGTGTATATGTAAAAA
This sequence comes from Pyramimonas parkeae, assembly GCA_018697155.1. Taxonomy (NCBI): domain Eukaryota; kingdom Viridiplantae; phylum Chlorophyta; class Pyramimonadophyceae; order Pyramimonadales; family Pyramimonadaceae; genus Pyramimonas; species Pyramimonas parkeae. The sequence goes on along the minus strand of NHOP01000499.1, from coordinate 1,917 downwards.
GACTCGTACGCTGTATAAGGCCCTGCAAAGTTTTGTTCATTTGCAGTTCAAGTGGCAATGAGAGTAGTAGCAATGTTGAACTTTACGATATGAGAGACCTGCGTGTGGATTAAAGATCTTGCTGTGGGTTTACAGCAATCTGAAATTGCATTAAGTGACGGTGCAATGATTGACCATGTGTTTGAAATGTCCCTTGGTTCCTTCGTTGCAGAAATCTTACTCAATGATGGTGTGAACCAACTAGTAAGCTCAAACGCACGGTAGATCCCAGTACAACTGTTTGGTTCAACGGATATTTTACAGGAATATTTCAATACCTTTGGAGGAACAAACTTGTCGACGACTGTAGGATTGGAGGTGCTGCGCATCATCAAGGATGAGAACCTTCAGGAGAATGCTCAGGCAGTTGGGAGACGCCTTTTGTTTGGCCTTCAACAGTTGGCTGCTAAATTTCCATGCCTGGGGCATGTCCGTGGTATGGTAGGTGTTGTCGCAGTGAGAAGATCTCATATATACAATTGTCAGTTTTCTGTACTATCCTAATCCATATTGTGCTGTAGGCTCAGATGTTTTCTTGAATGAAAAGTCAATACAGCTTTTTTAACAAGGTAATTTTGGGCTTGTAAGTTCACAGGACTTCCTATTGCCACAGAATTTCAGACCAAACACGCACGCACATACACACACACACAATACGTAAGTCTTTCTTTGCTGGTCCATCGCATCGTGCATTGAATGTTGTGATTTTGTGTTCCTACTGTTTGCCTCCAAGGTTGAGCATTTTTTCAATTCATGTAGTTGCTCAGCATTCTCAAACCTTAGTATGCAAAACAGGTTGTCGTCGTGATGCTCGTACTTAACGTGTCCGTTTGCAGAATTACAAACTATGATTGTGATGTTGTAAAGGGGTCGACCGCTTTGTGCGGATGATTTTCTTGTCTTCAAACGTGTTGTCTTCCATTCTCTGTGAATCTTGGCAAATCAACTTGCCGTTGAAATCTCCCCACAGGAAAATGGCATGCCTCAGCATTTGCTACAAAATGTTGAATGCACAGTTATTTTTTCTCCATTTGGATTTGGTGATGAATATGTGCAGGGATTGTTCCTCGGTGTTGAGATAGTACTAGAGGGAATAGCTGGTGCGCCGCCTGCTGGACACTTGGCTGAATGGATCGCACACCAAATGCGCGAGCAGCGTGTTTTAATTTCCACAGATGGTCCAGCGCATAATGTACTAAAGATCAAACCGCCAATATGCTTTTCTATGCAAGATGCTGCTTGGTTTCTCGGGGCTCTTGGATCAGTGCTAATGGATAAACTGGACCCTTCCACGTATAATAAACTGTTCCAGCAGGTGAGCGAAGCATCTTCATAACGTGTATTTGTGGAGCATCAATGTTACTGTGATAATCAATGCACTGAGTCTTCACATGAGTAGCCCTAGTTGTACTGGCAGGATGCATCTCTTTTTGGATATCCACAACTCGACCAGAAACTACTCACATGAGCATTGCTGTCGATTTGCTACTTTTGGTTGATGTACGGTGTTGGGAACAGGATCTACTTGAGCACCAGAGGACTCAATTGACTGCGAGTGAGAATGAGCAGAAATTGATCCCTCAAAGACATTCAACGCTACCAAAAGTGTTTAGTATACACAGTTTGTCCAACAAACTCTGCGCCAGTGTAAGCGATAGCATCAGCTCCTGTGGTCTTCATTACCCCTTGACATATTTTGTTGCAGTAGGTGTAGCAGTAGCCGCGACCGTAAGTTGCATCATGATCAGCCGGTCCATCAAATGATGCATGCATGCCCCGCTATTTGCGGTATAATGTATAGTTCTTCTCATGCGTCATAGTCGTTGGCTTGCGAGCGCATTTTTGCTCAGGCCAGAATGACGATCGTGGCCGCCGTTC
>NHOP01000498.1:0-14728 GCA_018697155.1 Pyramimonas parkeae | reverse complement strand
TGTTGAGCATGGTCCCTCCCAATCAACCGTCTGCTGAGGGGGTCCAAATTTATTGTTTTCCATTTTTATAGGGAGTGGATTACATCGGAACTATTCCAGATGGTTTTAAAATGTACTACAGTCAAACACCATTCTTGGTCTACTTGTATGTTTTTTGTGTTCATGTTTTTCATTGTGCATGGGCGTGGACATCGTTTGCAGGGCGTAGATGCGCATCTGACCTCAGCAGAAGACTCTAGCTTGTTCTGTGCAAAGGTGAGATGATTGTCACTTAGCAATGTTTGTGAGTGACCTGGCCATAAACCCTCCGTCATGAAACAGCAACAGAACAATCAAGGATGAGCATCTGAACTTGATACGTCAATCTTGACTGTCTTCTGAAGTCGAGCGCACGTTTGAACCAAGAACTCTTGCCGCCACTTGGCTTTCAATGTTTTCGGCATGTTGGTGCACTTGTTTTCCTGATGCTTTGAGTCCTGCTGCTTCTGAACAGACCTTGGAAGCGATGACGAGCAGCTCAACAACATGCAATAAGTGCTCCTCCAAGTTTGCCGCACCGCTGCAAGTATGCATTCATTGTGGCAACACCCTAGATCAAAGTAGATGATACGTGTGTTTTGTCGCAATGCCTTAATCGTGGATTTTGAGCGTACCCATAGAATGGTCTTGCGCTGTAAATGATATTCTATGTGTCAAAGAATGGACAATTTGTTCAAATGACGTGTGGTGAATCGTTTCTTTATCTGAAACATTATCACAGACAATGATGCTATCTCAGCTATACACGAGGAGGCTCTTTGTTCTTGAAGTGCATGAATGCTAGTGAAGGTGTGTATTTGTTCTTAGGTACCCACGTGCGCATTTTCTGAAAATTGATTCAACACCGATAAAAGTGTTCGTCAGGAGTTTTCTTCGCGTTTGTCTCTGATATAATCTACACTTACAAAGCGGCCGCCATCTTTGCTGCAATACTTTTTTGGACTGAACGTGATACGGCCTTTACCATCAATGCTAGGTTTTCGTAAAAGGGGGCCCTATGAACTCTATGCAGGGTGATGTGCTCTAGATCCTTGCTCGACCTTTACGTGTCTGCATTCAAGAAAGTCCTGTGTTAATGTCACCATCAGAAATAATTCCAAGACAGAACATGATTATCAAGATGTCAAAAACAATGGGGTGCATGCCATTGCAATCATTTCGAGGCACCATTTACGGCATTCTTGTCATCGTAATCTGTAGCAGGATCTGCTAGTCAATAGGAGAAGCAAAGTGTAGATAGTGATCAAATTGTGAAAAGAGACAGCAATCATACACCTGGTCTACAATGAAACAAGACAACAGTGTATGTTGTACAGCAGCGAGTATGAACGTCGTAGCGTAAATAGAGAACTAACTTCAGTCTTTGCTCATGAATCAAAGCCAATCAATGTTTTTGTATTAACAGCGCCGCACAATACTCTGGGAAGTCCGATTTTCATCGGATATAGTACCGGGTTCATTGAAAGGCTTGTGATCTTAGTCGACCTACCTTGATGTGCACATACATGGGGCTGCAGACAGATATTTTGTACGCGTGAGCAACGTCTGCATTGAGTTGCTCAGTTCGTACAATCAGCTGGTGCAGTCGCATGAGTTGTGCCCTCTAGTGAGTAGGTTGCTAGAGACCGCAGAAGGGTTTGTGGAAATAAACAGAACAACATTGTTTACATGTAGCTTGAACCACTACGGCTGAGTACCGGAGGAAAAAATTGGGGTAAAGGTTTTCAAAGTGGCATGGTTGTAGAGCTCACGCACTCCGACAACAAGTGCCATGCCACCAGGCTGTGCAAAACAATCATACATGTTCTCACCAGCCACCACTGTTGCGATGATATTCTAGGCAATGCATCCAAGGCGACTCAAAGCTCATTTGCCTTAAACTATGTATATTGTAAACACGAATTTACCCGCTCATAAAATCATAGTTGTATGAAATGGACATAGGGAAGCCAATTGACAATCCCATGCAGGGAATGGTTGACGCTTGCACGAAGAGCTATATTCACCAGATTAATATTCAAACACAATGCAGGTCAAATCCAATCACCCTCCTGTAGCTTAAGAGGGAGGTACACTTCAGAAAGATATTGAAACCCATAGCTGCTAAGCGCCTGGATCTCAGCCTTCTTTTTTGTCTTAAGCATGATATTCAGCTCTTCCACCCATTGTGCGTTTTGTGTAATGAAGTCCTCTTGAAGAAGCTGTTTTCCCACTTCAATATCCTTTTCCGTCATATCCAGGCGACACTGCTCCGGAATTTTGAACCGGTCAAGGTCGGAGGGCCTCACGCCTAACCACTTGATATCTGGAGTACACAAGCTTGCGGAGTCATATGCCATATTCTTCGACCCCTGTGCAAAAAACAGGCAGCAAATACATGTTAGGCAAAACCAGATGAAGAGCAAAGCTTAGCCATGACGCTTTCAAAAAACAAAAATTCTCTTTGATCTGGCCGAAATTTCAACAAAACATCTTCATGCTTCATGTTACGGGCGTAATGTGGGTATAGAAGTTATCCACATATACCACACGAGACTTTTAATCAACCGACACTGACAAACTCTGGCGATCGAAAATATGCTATCCTGATTTCCCATTCGTCATCTGATATGTGATGCTAATCCAAGCACGAGCTCGATTTTCGTGTCATATCATATTATCAATCGATTTACAATTCATCAAACCTCCGCTAGAATTACAGGCCCTTGCCCTGAATTCGTTGCTGAAGTAGCATAAATCCTGGCACAGGACGTACTGCATTCAGTGTACAGTGCTGGCAATCACCGCATTCCCGAGTCTAACGTCAACATATGTCCTAATTGTCAACAACACAGATTTTCTTCTTGTAACCAGCAATGACCCTGTGTATGCTAACTTCAACGGTGGGTTTGCGACCATACTGATCATCAATGGATGGATACATCACAAGGTGATTGTCCTATCCGCAATACCTGCATGTACACACTCAAAATCTTGAGGCCGTAAGGGTCGGAGTCCACCACCGCCAAAATGGGAATCTTCAGCTCTGTCTTGAGCTTGTTGAGGAACAAACGCGAGGCCACATCCGGCTGCCCCTTGGCCGTAAGAATAATACAGGGCAACTTGTTGTAGAATCTATCTTCGGCCAATCGCATGAAAGCAGCGTCCTTTTCAACCAACAGCACAAACAGAGCGTCACTGCGGAGAGTGGTAACCTGCCACCAACAACCAATCACATCGCTCAAATCATCAAGAATTAATGCGGACAATCATCGCAGGGGTATGATTAGTATCAAATCACACTGAGCCAGCTCTCGTAGAATCCCTGATATTAATTATCATACGCTCGAATCGTGTTTGGAGAGATTCAGTGGATACCATGGCAAGTTGCGTATGCCACTCGATTCAGCATTGATTTTGTTATGCTCTGTAACGTGCAAGTTGCCCCAATGTCTGGGATTTCGTTAGTTGTGATTCAAATGTGCATGCACAAGCACACCGAATTCAATACTCCACATGTATAGGTCCAGAAGGTTGTACAAAGAGCATGGCGTCACTTGATTGGCCTCCACAGGGGCTATGTCTCCAAACAATTGCAGACCCAAAGGCTTGGTGGGTTCAATGTTATGGCGCTAAGGACTCCCAGTCCGATTCGTTTAGATGCAAGGACCAGTAGACAGTTCTGACGGAGAACCTGGCAAAAAATTAGAATCCACACACTGTACCTGGACAGAGGTGAGCTTGTACTTGCAGTACAAGGACTGTGAGGCTCATTCAGCGAAGCAATAGCACTGAGAATTGCACTTATCTGGCACGAATTTCCTACCAACGGGCAGCGGTCGTGCCCTTACGTGTACAACAGGACTGAAAGATGCATGTACCGTTACTAGAACAATCTTCAGCACAACACAAGGGGAACACAAACTCGAATCCCAAACAATCTACAGGGGACCCACGAGGACGGTGTTCAAGTTTGAAGTTGCACTGGTTGGATGACTTGATCAGAAAACCTACGATTGCAGTGTATACGAAACGCAAGACCACGAAAGGTCCAGCTTCACAACTGGACATGCATTGGTTGGTTCAACGCGTGCATGAAGTTCTACTTTGTACAATAAATTGGTGCGGCAAAATTCTGGCATTTGCAGCTGCCTTGATTTCATTGAGTTATGCAAACTCTGCTTGCCGTGGTGCGCGCTTGACATGGATGCAGCGACCAAACAGCCCTACCAAACAAACGCCAGGAGAGATTCTGAAGTGCATGGTAAGTTAATGGGTCTACAACTGGAGTTCTTTTGATTTCCCTGTCAAGCAAAACGAAACAAATGCATTGCGGTTGCGCTGCGATACTGTGTAGTGGCATGAAGTGCATGTACTCTGAAAAACAACAAATATTCGTAGGTTGTTTCATTTGGATTCCACCTGCTACGATACAGACAAAACCCAGCCTAAGCGCTTGCAAGGCCAACCAACAAAAGTGCTCCAAGCACAAGTGTGTTGCTGGAACACAACGCAAGGGCAAGAAGAGCAAACTCTCTTTCCTTGGCAACCTCCTACAACGTAACTTTTGTTTCTTAACTCGGGAACAATTTGCGGATAAAAGGTAACATGCATCAGCTGTAATCCAACCGGTCCCTGCTCACTAGCCTCTCAATGCAGATCCCCAGACGGACAAAATCAAGAACATCACTGGAACCAAAACGAAAATCTTGAGCTGGCTGGTTTTTTGGGGCACTTTTCGGACTCTGTAATCGAAAAAAGTTGAGAAAGATACTAAAACACAACATTGAGCAGCCAAAATGGACTTTGATTGTTCTGTTCTTGACGCCCGTCCAGCCATAAAGTCGTCCTGGCATGTGCGCGCTGGTGTGGATAAGCACAAGATACTGGTTCTGTGGCCATCTAAACTCTCATTGGACCCCTCAGTTGGCTAGGCAAAGTTTTGCTGCAGCCGCAGGGTCCAAACCCTGGTTTGGGAAGTTTCTGCTTCAACCAGAGACACAACTGGCAACCATCCATAATTCTGATTCCTCATTATTTTGCGTTGCATCAAACTTCTTATCAATGCATTCAGGCTTGCTACTCGGTGTTTTACTTGTTGCTGTCTTTTCATCTTTGGATACGTTTTGACAATTGTTCGGCACACTTCTGTGTTATTGGTTAAATTTATATAGCGGCCATTCCATGCTCTGTACAATCAACCTGTACAAGTAGGTCCCGTGCTCAAGCTCTGATGCATATGTACTGCCTGGGTTGATAGTTTAGTATAAGCCACAATGGCTTGCGGTTGTTGTCTTGGAATAGAAGGCGTCCCCATCATCCGCCAAGAACATGCGCCATGGTATCTGGTGGCTTGAAAATGTTGAATGTCAGGAAACGGTTCTGATTTCATAAGCCAGATCGGTTAACAATTTCAGACTTCCTAAGGTATCCATCGCAAGCACGAGCTTTCGTCATAGTGCAGCGCAACGATCGATACTCTCCACACGACATCAAATGGTGGGTGGTCCTTGCAATAGCTGAAGCATCCAACAATTCACAGGGCTAGTTTAAATGCCCTGCACTCCAAATCCTAACATTGTTTCGGAGTTTGTTTTGGGATATCAACGCAAGCACGAACCTTTGTCATGTTGGAAGGAATGGCTTTCCCCCCGATTCCCATCCGAGTGCAGTCAATCTCATCCCCGTCCTCTCGGTACTGCAACCTTCCTACCACCACACCCTTCTCGGAGGCCACTACATGCAGGGAGTTGCGAGTGCATCCTGTCACCAAAACAGAATACGCATACAAATCGAATGAGAAAACTCATGGCAAGCATATGAATCAAGATAGCGAAACCTTGGCAAACGTGCGCCTTGCATGCACTGTTCAGAGACTGATCAATCACAAAAACTCTCCGCTTGAACTTTTGCAGTGCAGCTGCCACGAGATCCAACGAAAACACATCGAAGGAGGACCGGCCAATAAAGAGGTTGGTGTGGTGCGCAGCTAGCGCCAGGTCGAAGCGCATGGTCCCGCCGCTTTCATGAACTGAGGATCCTGAAATGCAGAACTACGTACAACAGCTGCGCAAATCTCCCTCAAAACCCGGATTCCGTACCTAACATGCATGAGATGTCGTCCAACACCCCGTCGGAATCTTTCTGGTCCTTGAACAACTTGACGTCCGTGTAGAAGAGGTCCCGCTTCGTCACATGGATGTCGCGACTCAACACTCCGTGCACCAGCTGCAAAACGCGCGTCAGGATGGCCACCTGCATCCCGTGGCCACGCAAAACCATTATCGATTGTGAGAGTACAGCAAACATTCGCAGTAGCAATGAAATGGAAAACACGTGATGGCACGGCCTTCTACCCATCAAGGGGTCTTATCGCTGCTCGGGGGAATCTAGCACCGCAAATATGCAAATAAGATTCAAATTCTGTACTAATGCCATTGGTAGGGACGTTTACATTGCATTGTGACGTTGCTGTTTATAGATCCTTGCCCTGCCGTGCCTCCCAGCTACGTAGTTCACTCGCATGAGCCGGGCTGTCAATGTTCGAGATATCACATCGAATGCCACACTGCAGGCACTGCAGACAGGTGAAGAAGCTAAATTCGGAACAGGGAGCAGAATTTCATGATGAGAGTGATAGACAGGGACAGATTCAGGTGAAGCAGCAAGTAGGACAGCGTTGCAAAAGTCTGCGGGCATGCACTTGTGATCCTTGTGTATGCTGTTTGTGGAAAATTGCAAGCTACAACGAGCGCTAACGATTCATTCTGCGAGGCTCGAACCAGTGAAAACACTGGATTGCCTCGGCTAGTATCATGTATCCACAATCAACTAAAACCCAGCATGTGCGAAGAAGCACTTCTAAATGCATCGATCCTCGCATCTTTTTAACAAAGTCATGTATTGGGCAAGGTTCCGTTGTATGGTTTGATGGGTCTTACTCGAAGTCTTCTGGTAGTGTTTTCTTTGCTTGAATCAGAATGTTGAACATTGACAGGTCTGTTTGATAATTTGATGTGAGCATACGCCATGTGGCATGCTTTGGAGTGCGCAATATCAATTGAATTCATCTTCCTGTAGCGTTTGTCAACTGCCGTTAACGTTCGTCAATTAAATGTAAGGTTTGTCAAGGCGTGGGCAGCAAGAGCTTCAAGACAGCTGAGCAGGAGCGCGTTCGCAAATGGGAAATACATTCGTTTAGGTCCTTAGAATATCTGCGCCCATGTGTTTACGCCATGAGTACCGATTCACCAATCCAAGATGCAGCTTGCTGATTCACTCAGAGTGTTGAGTTCACAAGACTCCTCAGAGATATATTGAGAAGCAGAGCTTGCGTAAAGTTAAACAGCGACAAGATGTGCAGAATCCAAACTTACTGTTCAATTTAGATCTGCAAAGAACACTGCCAACAGAGATGACGCCGTATACCACACTGGATTCTACAACATGCGCTGTCTTCTGTGCTGTTCTGTGTCAATTTGCACACAAATTTCATTGCCATAGGAAGTAATGTCGTTCAATAGCTGAGACGGTTGGCATAGTTGCCTGCAAAGTGGGTTTGCATCCAGAAGAAACGCAGACACGTTGCATCACAATCTCCACAGCGGCAGGCTTGCGAAGTGCAACACATGTGTCGGATTCTTCACGCAGGATCGATTGGATGAAGTATCAGGTCCGACCTTGTCAGCTTGGCAAAGAATTCAATCATCAAGAGCATACACGGAAACACCATTGGGTTTATCAATAAAACTGTTAACGCTTAATGGTTTCTAATGGTTGTTGGTTTGCTGATAAGTCGTATGATACCCTGCATCAAAATTCTTTTTTCAAAATTAATTTTGGATTAACCAACAAGGGTTTAGGCTATAATCGAACACTGAATGATGACCCTTCACAAATAAACAATCAACTGAGACCTCATTTGAAAAGTATGTCGGGTGGTCGGGTTGGCAGGGTATCGGCTTGTTTTGCAGTTGTCCGAGTCCAAATCCCGACAAACATACGAATTGCCCCGGCTATTGATGAATAAAACGCCACGCCGGCTGGCGGGACACCTTGGAATTGCGAGTGAGCATACCGATTGCTAAACCAGTCACCGTCTTCTCTTCTTTTGGATCAAACTCATCAAAAGCACAAGGTTTGTTTCCTGAGCGAAAATTTCAGCCCTCTGCTCCGACATACCTTGCGTGTTGCAGATGTGTTGCTAAAGGAAGAGAAAGTTGCTTTGTCTTTGAGCACAATGCGGTTCAGCTCCTCCACATACACCGTTCCTCTCATGGGCAGCGCATATCTGCATGTAGGCCAGTACCAAGAAGATTTTGAACTTGCATGCGCCCGGCACACAACGCACTTCTGATATGTGTGTACATGACCTATATACAGCTGATGCCCATGGGTGCAATTGGTTTACGCGATGCGTTGGAGAGGATTCGGTTGTTTCCCTTTGTTGAATAATCACAGGAATCACATTAAGTCTTCAAAGAGTTCTACCAAGAATTCCATGTGTTAAAGGCAACAGAAAGCATTCATTCACATGTCCTACATATTGTCAAGGACAGCGAACCAACCAAAGATAAACAATCAACACTATTTGGAGCAACCGAAAATCACACGATATGCGCACCCAAGTCCCTCCCCTCTGAGAATCATCTCTGCAACCTCAAACATAATGTTTTCGATCTGAGTCTGAATTTGTGGGGCGTTCATCTCAACCACTTCCCGCACAGCCCCATATTTCTCTTCAGTGTTCACATCATCGAGGGTCAGCGTGTTCCCAGGAAGTGCCATGGCCTGTGGGGACATATTTACAATGAACACAAGGTCAACCCCTGGTCCTTCCCTGGTTCATGCACGTGTTCAGCATGATAGCGAAATGACAGAAAAATTACTGTAGCCCCAAATCACATCATCCGTACAATGCCGTGGGTGGTGGTTTATCCTTGTGACAGGTCCACTACTGGGTGGTTAGACAACGTCTCACTTAACAAACTGAATCTGGTACAGATTACAACACCCCATGGTGACAGTATTCTATGATCACGTGTTTTCTTGTGATATCAAAGGTGGTGACAGTCTTGAATTGATATTAGGCTGCCAGAGTAGTTTGCCTCAACGTTCATCGAATGTGCCATGTCATTCAAAGTACACCTACTTGCACTGATCAATCCTTTCATAAAGTCTCGATACCCTCAAGCGCGTCCTCACTTAGGCTGATTGCTGCAGGTTTCAATGAAGAAAAACACAAACATAATTGAAGCACTTGAAGAATAAACTGTTGCTAAATAAAAACATGAGGTGTTGCTTTCTATATGTAAGCGTGTGCACAGTTCTTGTTGTGCTTCTTATATCACACACCTTTTTCTTTAGATCGGTAATCTTTGTGAGAAGGACGGCAAGGGACCCAGGTCTGCCTTCTTTGCCGTCTTTGAGCCGCTTGCGCGCCCAGTCTGCCCCACCACCGTCGCTCGTTGCTCGCTTCCTGCTGGGCTGCCCAACACTCCTAACTCCATCCTCTGCCCCGCCTTTCTTGTCGATTTTGATCGCCGTCTTGGATCCAGGATTTGTCTTTTCTCCGGCCATTGAGTCAGTCCTCGAGGCAAATATGTGTATGCCGTCACCTGCACGAAACGAACTCATTGATGAGTCATCGTGAACACATGCGGCATTACATGCCTTGTTCATATCCTTGGCCGAACACGGTTTGAGGTATCGCATGTTTTTCGCGGAAATAGAGGGTGGGTACCGATATTCGATCGAACACACACCCAAGCTTGATGAAAATGTTAATGAAAATATCTCTGCAGTAGAGTACACGTGAACAGAACACTCAGATGCAATCCCACAATGCCGTCTAGATTTCGAGTCCTGCTAGCGTATCATCTGCACTAACACTGCACAACGAGATAGCCAGGACGTCTGAGCGAAGAAACAGAACGTGCTAACTATCGGTATCCTCAACCGGCTGTCTTCATCGTCGTGCAAAAAGTCCTCAAGTGAATATCAAAAACCTGCCAACCAAGGCGTCAAGCTTCGAATGAAACCCAAATCACATACTTGCCATTACACACGTCGAAAATATCTTTTCAATTGAACCACGTTGAAGCACTAAAGAACACACGCAAGAAACTTCATTGCCGAGTGCAAGCAGCGCCAGCGATCGTTGTGGTGAACGTCCACAACAAAAAATTACATCTAGACCAGCAGCTTACAACTCTTTGAAAATGATTTGGTGCGATTGCTCGTTTCTCGACATTGGTAAAGCGACGGAGCCTGGCACGAGCGCATTTGAAACTTGAAAAATCTCACGATGCGGTCAACATACTTAATCCGGTCAAATGACGAGAAGTATCGGGACAAACATTACATCCATGAATTGTAAAGATAGAAAAATGCCGCTGCCGTATCTCACCGCTCCGAGGCCGCAGCGGAGCCTGGCAAAGACGTGTTCAAGGTGCGATCCAAATACTAGTGGAGTCGCACCAGCAAGTTGTCAAGACAAAACACTAGAAGTGCACGAACATGTAGGGGGGTGCGCGCATGATCGGCCTTCGTATGATTATGGCACGGATGTGTCGATGTTTGGACGTGTTGAACTCGTGTCCAGTAACTCGCACTGTCGACCATGCACGGAACGAGAAGCGGCGTTGCGCGGGAATCAGTGTACGGTCCAACTGCGAACCGTGTATAGTGTGAGCAGTTTAAGGAGCCAAACTTTGCCACACGGTGAGGATATTATCGCACAGAACCAGCATTTCTTTGTACCGGAGATTTGTCTTCCGCGTCATGTTCATGATTCGATCCAAATCATGGGAGTGAATTTTCTGCTCCGATCATCACATCGATGAATTCCGAAATAATAGAATGAAAATACTCACAATGAAATGATTATCATGAGCCCCCACAGCATGTAGTATGGGTTTAGAGCTTCTCTACCCCAGCCACTAGTGTTGCCCCCGTAGTTTTGCCAAACCCGATCGAATCTCACATCGTCGAACTGTATACGCGGGCGCTCGAAGCAGTCGTGGTGTCAGATCAGCCCTAAAGATCAGGTAGGGTCACCGCCTGTTCGAGTTGGAGTATATTTGCAAGACTTCTTGGTACCGTTTACACGTCCAACTTGATCCGCGTATGACCGTTGCTTGTCCTTTTCGCGACATCGGGGGAACCTTCTCGTCTTGGGATGGCTGGAGAGTGCTAAAAGGCAAACCTGGGGACGCCGTCTCTGGGCGGGAATTGTGTGGGTATTTTTTTTCCGTTGGCACTCCTGGCGAAATTGAAACATATCATGTAGTCAACCGGTACAGCTGTGCGAGTAACCCTTCTTTGACGACTGGCGGGACATGTTCGACTACCGATTGATCATACGAACTTTCAACAAGCACCCGGGAAGTTTGGTTTCAAAAGTTTATCCTTGATGGTTATCTACAATTCTCCACCCTAAGTTTGATACTGTCTAGGCCAATCATTGCTTCCCAGGGTATGTTGGGTGGCCATTTCTCACTCGTCTTTGTACAGAAGGAACGTTGTTCCCCAAACTGTGGGGTGAATGAAGGTTTCGCCCCTGTTTTTTTCCGCCTGATATGCTGTGGGATCGAGCTTGTCGCCCCACTTCCGAAAAGCGAAATCGGGGTACACCACGCAATATGCCCACCCGGGACTTCTGCGGTCTATTTGCATTCTGCAGATCGAGATCCCATGAAAAATCACGATACCAGCCGGTGGTTCATAGGGTTTATCATCCTGAAGATTTGAATGCACGTAGTAGGATCCGGACTGTTGAGAATCCTTGATATAAAAATGTGCATGTTAGTATCAAGTGTTCGATTTGTGCCTCGTCGCCGATTTCCATGTATTCTAGGCGCCCCCACGTGTGCACGAGCTCCCGCGTATTACTAGTGACGTTCCGCTCGTGGCTTGAGAACCCGCCCCACGTTGTGGATACATGAGGTTCACTTCTCCGTCCAGCACGCTTCCTGATCCCGAATTCCAGGGAGAGGGACGTGTACGCGTGGTCGTGCGTGTTAGACCTCTGCTGTTGAGATGGCCAGAGACTGGTTCCATTCCAGCAAACGCAAGGGAAACCAAAGAGCTCAGCTGCATTGACACATCAGACGAGAGGGTGGTGGGTTCACATGAAATATCTGCATTTTTCTTCATGAAATGAGGATTTCTCAATATATTCTAGCGGTCATTTGGTGTGGCGTTGTTGTTGGCGAATGTATGTGCTAGAAGATCTGGCGTTCAACGTCTAACGGGCGTCCTAACGGGGCCACGGAGAACCTCCTTAGAACACAGGGCGTTCCGGGACAGAACACATGGCGCCTCCGCAACTAGATGTTCAGTAATTGGAATGTAGCAACGCTTGTTTCATGTCATGGTGCTTGCGTGCTTGATTGTGATGAAGGATTCCAAAATGGGTGTTCAGTGATAGAAACCGAACCGTTTTCTTCTGAGATCACCAAGTGTTTTGACCGTGGTTGGTTGCGAGTTTATGCAACCTAAGATGATTTCTTCATCGAGGCAATTTTCATGGCGGGTATTCTGTGCGTGTCAAATCTCGAGTGCTTCCGAATGATAGAGTGTTCGTTTAGTCTGACCCGAAGCTGTTGGGCTCCTCGTGCAATTTTCATGTCCGTGCAATTTACAAATCCTTGAATTCAATTTCATGCAAATGAAATCTCTTAAAATGTGGGAATCACATGGGCGTGACCTGTTTTGAGTATCATTTTCGATGCTTTACACATGTTCTAGATGAGCAGCTTTGATTTTGGAATCATCATAGTGCTTCTAGACCTGGTTGAACCCTTGACAACAACCGAAGCGACATTATATGCAAGCGTACGTGGAGTTGACAATAGTTCATGCGCAAGAAAATTCCAACCCGCATGTCAACTCATGTGATGACATCGGACACCCAATATTGCATGGTTTGATGTTCAAACCAACCAAGAGTATGTCCAACCAAACATGTGCTTGTCTTGTACAGTTTGGTTTTCATATTGGTTAAGGTTGGTTGTCCTCAAAATTGACGGAAGCAGTAAGCTTGATCTCATTTCTCCTCATAACTTTCCAATCGCAGCCCACATGTGCATGCGCACACATGTCTCAAGTATGCCACATTCCAAAATTCTGACTGTCACATTGTTAACAAGCAATTGTGAGCGCGTAGTACAGGTCTCACAATTAAGCGAATTTTTTCATTGCGCACATAAGGATCTCAACATTTTGATATGTGTTTTAATATCATCTCCATTCAGGTTCATCGCACACTCTGAACCACGCATCTTGAAAGCCTACTTAACTGTACACACCTACATTTATCAATAGAGTGGGACGAAATGCATTGTTTCTTGCTCTCTGAAAGGTGGTGCTGCGAGCGGTGGATCACCTTACTCGCTTCTGCCTAAGAGGCCAGCCTGCACGCGCCTTCACTTTCGACGCCGCTCTTGCAAGTGACACACCTCCAGATGTGCTCTACCTCAACCACCTTCAATCTCTTGTTAGCCGCGTGTTTGACGGGTACCGCGCCACCATCATCGCATATGGCCAGACGGTGTGTGCAAAAAATGGGGACACCAAGTTCTGTGTTTGCTTAATAACTTTCAGTATTTTGAAGATCCGGTTGGTAAAAGCTAACAACATTGTCACTCTATCGGCGTTGTTGTTGGTAGATGTACTTCGTCGCTTTGCGGAGCGGGATAACGGCCAACTCATGTGCGTTGATGATCACATATATTCAAATATTACTCTTCCCAAAACAGCCGGGGATCCAGGTGATTCTGATTTGCGCGCTAGATTCTGCTGCTGCACAAGGTAAGCATAAGTATGCGTGTATCATGTAGACATTACCCTCACCCAAAGGGCGGGGAGCCATGTCAACTAAGTCGCGTGTTATATTCCATCGATCCATCGTTCAAAATCTGCATACCATTGCGAAACGTGTGGCACATGATCCAAGCATAGTATTTCTGGTGAACCCCATCATCGGCCCGCATTCACCATTGTATCCAATATCAAAAGCACTGGCCTATTCAACAGATGGCTCAGCATGTTGCACACGTTTGGAACTGGGTAAGCCAAGCAAGTTCACATGTCAGCATATCCATCTCACACCGAGCGAATAAAACGCATACAGTACTTGAACCCTAGCGCAATCAACAGTCGCTCTCTCTTATCGCGTTGAAATATCATCAACATGTTTACTGCCATATTTTGCGCTGTTTTCCTCAGACAAAATGTCAATTCCACTGGTGTTATTGGGAAGCTTATCGCCCAAGGCCACATACGATTTAGAATGTGTGGTTCCTTGTCAGCACTTTTTGACCACAGATCCATCCAGCGATTATTTGCCTGCTATGTGAAAAAGCTCATGACACAATTGCGCTTAGAGAATCCGCGAGCACGCATCCAGATGTGAAATATACGACATATTCGTTATATACGATGTTGATCATGTCCTGCATGCTATCAGAATCTAGGGTCATGAGGATGTCCCCACAGGGACTTCGATTTTACCTCGTGTTGGGCGAATCGTATAGGATACTTGTTTTGCATCTGTAGATATACGGGAGGTTTTGTGCAGCGTTCCTTGGAGCGATGTTGGGAGAAACTGGAATTGAACAGTGTGATTGGTTCATGTGGATTCCAGCCCAGCCAGTTGGAGTGATATTCCATTGTGTATATATATGGGGACATGACCCTTACCACAAGA
>NHOP01000497.1:0-14727 GCA_018697155.1 Pyramimonas parkeae | reverse complement strand
TCATGTGCACCCTACTATTTGCAAGTCGTTTATGATGTGGCGGGTTCGTCGACAAACGACATCGATTTCTATCTGTGGGTAGAACTTCTTTAAGCGATATACTAGATATACTGTTGATTGCACGTTTGGCCATGCCAACGCACATCGATATTCTCGGTGGATGATGTCACTTATCGTTCAGGAAGTTTTTGTGGAAGGCCATTCATGTGAACGGTGGACTCCAAAACCAATTAACGATAAGAAAACAGCCTTTGCTAGTTCATGTTTTTGCTGATGCACTGCAGCCGAAATGTTCCCAGCCGTGAGAATACCTCTGGATAATCTGAGTGAATGCAGGGGCGTGTTTGCGTTTACTTCAAATGATGATACTGTCTCTATACGCCATTAACGGTGGCGGTTGTGTAGCGTGTATGGGATGTAGTGTCGCATGCGATTACTTAGCCATTCCCTTAGTGCCTATCGACCGATACTGAGTGCCTCGTAGCTAGATGTGGCCACACACTTCACAGCGAAGTCTCGTCACTCCCCCCGGACACTACAATGATCACCATGTTCTTGTATGGGAGCAGTAACAGAAATTTCCCATTATTGGAGTAGCCTGCCTGACAGAAACCTTTGCCTCGCCTTCACCAGGCCTTTGGTCATGATATCTGCAACGCTGTGTTTGAACCTGATGTAATGCAGCTCGATTGTTATATCGCTGTTCCAAGCCCTGATGGTACGATAGCGAAAGTCAACATGCTTGGACCTCTTGTTCGTGACAATTAACATGGCTCATCGTCCACTGTGCGACTGCACTAAGTTGGGAACCTGCACACCTTCTAGACTCTATAGCCTCGTGGTGTCTTCCCAAGCATTCGAAAGTGATTGGAACTAGTGCAGGTAGTAGCAGCAATTATCTGTTTGTGGGTGCACCAAGCCACCAAGCTACCAGGAAAACATATGGAATTATACTCTACTCCAGTTCCCAATGGGCGATCGAGTCAACTGATTTTTGATCTGTTGACCCTACCGCCCATTGGGAATCGGAGTAGAGGCAGGTGTTGGCTGTAGTGCCAGTCGAATGGCAATCGGGCGAAGGTCCTCAAGTGAACACAAGCTTGCGATGCTTGACTGTGTTGAATTACTTCATTATACATAAAGCGATGAGGAAATGGTCCTGGGTATATCAAATACAGAACTGTGCCAGATGAACCACAGGTTGCACCACCTCAGGATGCATATGCCAAGCACTCCATAGCAGTGAGCCCACCTTTTGCCTGAGAGCAATGCACTCCAGAGGTGGATACACCTTTCTCTGGAGATCTTCGTGGGTGGCCATTGATTGAAAAGCCGACGTTCAGCCATGAAATTCAAAATCCAGTGCAAGCTACCTAATCTCTTGGTTAAGTGAATCGGACCCTAGGTGGGATGTTTGCATACTGCCAACCCAATGGAAGACAATTTGCATGTGGCTTTGGTGGTGCGAGGGCCACAGCAGAAAAAGTGTTCGATTTGCATGGATAAGGCGTCGTTCCATAGGCTCCGGATATGTTCCCAATTTGTGGGGATGATCTGGTAAGGTCTTGCTTGCTGCATAGGCAAACTGGATCACCAGTGGAATTTGAAGTGTCAAGAATTTAAGGATCATGCATAAGAAACCACGGACGTGTTCGTGGAGACGCGGAGGAGATTGGCGCAAGAATAACCATGCTGTAAACGGCTCACCTATTTATGTTAAAATTGGAGTGAAGAAACACGTGGGTGAATTGAACACTACGAAATTGATGGTGTTGCCTGATGGGGCGATTAGGGTAAACCATGTTATATACCCATGCCCGGTTGCATATTGTCCAAGAATAAATACCTTGCTGAATGAGATCGCACCTTGCACAAAAGGTATCATGATCATTTTGCTAGAACTCAGGATGGTCATGTTCATGCAGCTGTGCGGGGTCCCCATGTTCCGCAAAACCCAATGGCGTTGCAGACTACATACTAGAATATGTGTGAGGAAGAGAATGGCTGAATGAACAGTAAGTGTGACACCCCAAAAAAATTGACGATGGTGGAATAGGCGTTGGGTGAGGATGAAAACTTCGATGCATGATGCATCTTTATTACCTTGCAAGCACACAATGACAGCAATAATCTGATAGCGAAGCATCAATGGTTTAAGGAACCACTGGTGCCTTGTGGACACTGTGCATGATGATGACAGGGCAAACGAGCTTGGGGCTCCACGGTGACAGGACGAGCTAAGGAGTGTTATGATCTTGAAGAATGCTTATAGTGTCTCACAGCAGCCTCGCAACCTAATATCGGTGAGTCGGCTGACTAGGCGCTTCCGTTGCCAATGGAAGTTTTCAATTGAGAATTTTGAAGTGCACATGGACTTACGCAACTGGTGATTTAAAGTCACTTTCTTGCGTGAAATCGAACTCATTTGGAAGATGCAGCATACTCTGGAGAAAAACATGATTGCGACGTAAAAGGGCGTTGATATGGGATCCTCACTTGCATTGCGATAAGTGCTCAAAAGCTTTGGTGTGATGTTTCAAGTATTTGAAAAAAACAAATAAACCTAAACCCTAAATTAACCCTAAATCCCAGAACTCCGTAGGTGCGAGGAGTGTTGACGCCTTGTACTCGATAGGAAATCGAGGGCATGCCTGAGTACCTCCCTTACCTACCATACAGGACCGTTGTAGGAATGATGCAGGTTTTGTCATAAGAAGAGCTAGATTTTGAACTTGCTGGACGCACAGGATTCTATCAACAAAGATGCTAATTAGCGATTTGAAAAGCCGGGACTTGTTTCAGTCGCGCAATTGTCATAATTCTGGTTGTAGTAGAACAAACTTGGTTCGTTGCCGATTGTGGTTGAGTTAGACGGTCGGTGCAGATGATCCTCAGGTCTACGTCAAACTTGCATATCTGTTGTGATAGCTGTCCCAATCCGTCAGGTCAAGAAAGGAGAATTCGACTTCCAAGGCTGTCATCACAGTAAGCTGAGCCTTTTATCGTCCATTGGACTTGACTGCTGTCGGCAATCGTTTTGAGGTTGTGTGCAGTTCATCATCAGCATTGCAGTTGTTCGTGAGCTCGCTGCAAAAAGGCTGAGACGGTTTGAGGTCTTGTAGTTGTCATAGGTCTCATGTGGGCTCAGTTCTGAAGTTGGGTTGTGAAGTTTGGCTGCAAAGGTTGGCCGTTGTCGGTAGTGTGTCTACGGTAAGTCACTGCATATAGGCTGAAGATCGATGTTGTCACGGAGATAACGCAGGCGACTATGTGGGCTGATTGCGTGATTTGATGTAGGATATAGGTTGCGTGTGCAACAAGGAAAGCAGCCTCCGCATATAGCCTGTGCGGATTGGTGGTGCTGTTCAATGATGGTGGGGTACCCTTCTCTATTGTCTTCGTGAACTTATGATTTCAAAATATAACTGGTCGGAGACTGGTGATATTTTGTAAAGTTTTGGTAATGATTTCGGTTTCTACGTCGTCAGTCTGCTTGCAGACAAGGGTCCTTTAAAAGCAGCTGACGATTAAAAAATCAGGGTGTTTGTGGTCACGGTACGCTGCACGCAGTGGCGCCGGCGTTGCCTCTGCATGGTCCCGTTGCGGGTGTACTCTGGTTGCTGATAAGTGCTTTAGAGATATCAGAGTTTATGCTGCGGGATGCTATCCACGAGGCCGGCATTCCGGCGCCAGGCAGGTTTCCTTACGTCGCAGAGCGCTGGGATGGTCAATCTGTAATTAAACAGACACTGTTTCTCCTGCTGCCCTTGTACCAGCAAGGCCACCTCCAATTTGTTTTCCCCTGTGCCGGTAGTCATATTCGAAGCACATATCCTGTCCTTCGAATACTTGACATTGTCCCTGTTGTGTGTATGGACAATGTTCATCTAGTTCTCATGTGACACTGAGTGGATTGATGACGAAGATGTTGTAGAGCATCTTGTAGAGATGCCACTAAATGCAGCAATCAGTACGGGTGCTACCGTGGATGGTGCCAGTTCCAAAGTTGGCAGCATACAATTGTAGAGATGCCAAGTGGAATTTGTTTCCATGCACAACTGTGCAGGATCTATCCTTCCACACAATTCACTGGCCTTTTGGTCTAAATTACCCTATTACCATGAAGTTGATGGTAATTGAGTACTCATGCAGCAGAGTACACATGTTTGATGTCATGTGTGCTCTAGTGCTTGTGCAGCTGTCTTCTTGATACAGTATGCTGATGCTGGTAAGCTTTGCAACCAGTGGTCAAGATTCACTGATAAAAGGCTTGATTCTCGTTGCGGGTCTTGTAGGTGTTATATCCCCCCAGGTACACTTCAATAAACGATTCGTTGAAGTTCTGGATTGTCAAGGGGAATGTTGTACAAACGTCTGTTGTGATTACGTTGGCAAGTCGGTGTAGATGGGCTGGGAATCGTTCTCCAGTCATCTCGTGCAAAATGACAGGAAAGATCCTATTGCTGTGGGAGCGCATGGTAAAGAGATTGTCATGGTGGTCTTGCGCTTGTGGTCAGGACATAATTTGCCGCGTCCGCAGTCATTCTCCCAAGATTTTGGAGCTGCAAGTAAGGGAGGCAAACGATGTAGTCATACAGAATTCACACGCTTCTGAGGGAACTCGAGGGTATATGTTTCGTAGATATGGGTAAGGGTTCTTCTTCATTTAATGGACGGCATCAAAATACAATCCTTAGGGAATGCGCATAACTGAATCACTGCAGGCGGGCTGAAGCCTCAGTCGGGAAAGTAAACTGATGATTTCAATAATTCATTTCGTAAACAGATCCGTGAGTACATTGGTTGCTGCGTTTGCATTCAGAGGTAGAATTACCTCTGTAGGCACGTTCATGATTATAAGGACTCGCAGACAGGCCTGTAGTACAGCAACCTCAAACTTTTTGCAAAGACTCGTCATGAGCGTATGTTTGTCTTCGATTACCGCTGTACAGATGTAGATTTATGCCCAGCCTCACGGCCGGCATGCTGCCCCAAAACACCAGGCTGCTTTGTGTTTGTTTTGCGAAAACAGCATGTGGACCTTTGCACATGCTACTAGGCTCATGAGGACCTGACACAACACCTTCTTTACCGATTCCAACAATAGCAGGGACACATTTACGGAATACGTTCCACCCGAGCAACACAAGACACTTGTCTGGGCCATGACATGGAGGTTGCGGTGTTTTGCATGAAAGTCTATATGAGATGGAAGAAGCAACAATACAAGCATGTTTGTCACATTGCAACAGCATCATCTTTTCATTTAAATTCCACAGGTGTACCACCAAAATGCTGGCAAAATCAGCAACACGCATGGCTAATCATGGCATGGATTAGCTAGTGAAACCATCAAGCACAGTTGACCGTGAGAAGTATCGCACCACAACTCCTCTCATGAATGTCGACAATAGTGTACGGAAAGTGGGCGAGTCTAGCGCTGCTGATCTAGATCAAGAGCTTTTTTGTAGTGGCACATCTTACATTCTGATTGCACCTTGAGTGATAGAGTCCAAAGCGCCAGCTTTACAGGATGATAGTCATAATTGCCGTTGTTTTGTATGTCGTATCGATGGTGAGAGCATAACATGATGTGAGCATTCTGATGACAAATACACATTGCAGAGCAGCTCCAGCGCCGATGTGCAGCTTCGATTCATTATTTGACACATCCTCAGTGAACACGCGTACAGCGTGCGCAGAACGCTTTGGGTCGCTGGAATATTCCGTTTCAATAGTGACTGCAGCCATTCTGAACATCAATCTCGTTGTATCTCCCGCATGAATCGCATTGAGCCTGTGCAGTTCACGGTGTGAAAAGGAACGCAAAGTCACATAGCAGATACAAACATTATTCAACCGGTCATGGGTGCAACTATTGAAATGAGCTTAGTTGCTGCCTGTGGTGGGATGCGACAATTCTTGGCAGGAAGAGTGCCTGCCAATGCGATACGTATCACTGAATGCTTGAGTTTACCCTTTCAATGATTTCTTCGAGGCCATTGCCCCTATCAGACTGACTTAACCAGTAACATGAATCAGTAGAATCTAGACACTCCCTGAACACGCCTCAATGTCTGGGCACCATCCGCTGTCTGTACAGGTTTCTGAAACACAATCATTTTGACTCTTGTGGTAGCGTTTTCAGACAATCACTTGAGAATTGTGGTGAACACGACCGAGCGCGAGCGTCTCAGGAAGTACATCTCGTTCACGAGCGAGGGGGACCGGCAAGGCGTCGTGGTCAACCAGTTTGTGGTCGAGAACGTTCCCGGGAGACAGCACATGTTCGAATTAGGCAACGTGGTTGTGAGCATAAAATAAAGAGTACTACTACAGGGGGTTCGGGTTCCTTCTGGTGACGCTTGGGATACACGTACGACGTGGTGAACACCTTCAAGCCGCACGAAGCGTGGCAGGCAAGCACGGCACTGAGTACAGACCGGGAAGTGTTGTCGATTAAAGTGACTGTTCCCAGGAGGCTCGGGGACCTTTGGCATCAACATTGGTTTTTGTCTGTACGAAACTTGGGGTTCACAGACAACCGGAAGAATCAGAACCACATCACGGGTTTGTCAGACGTGCATGTACCCTTCCTATTGTTTTTTTGGGTGTATGAAAGAGGGGTTGTGAGGAGAGGAATGCCTTCACGAAGGAAGTTGCATTGGAACACACAACAGGCACGTGCTTTCGAAGCTGGTCCTGAGACGCATGATCAGCGACGCGCTGAGCCGGATGGTGCAAACAAGTAAACTGTACCGGCATGCTGCGCGCAATCGGAGCAAGTGCACGAGCGTGACCCCAGACCAGGTAACTGATTTCTTGCTGAGATTCAAGTGCATGACTTCGCAGTTGATTATGTTCTCCTTGAACTACCCTCTACGCGCGTACTAGGACTTGCGATGGGCCCCGCGAGGGAACAACGCACAAAGCGGCGGTATTTTCGACTCCGTGAGCTTGTTGTACAACGAGAACCGAAGCACCGACGAGAACTTACAGGCTTTCTCCCACGAAACCGCGCACGTAGATCATTGGACTGGACGTTTGATCCTGTTGATGCCTTCCTGGGAACCCATGCGGAGTTTTAACGAAGTGTCCAGAGTCTGAGCGACGCTTATAACCGCGGCAAGATCGGGGTGCGGCACCACTTCATGCGCATGCCCGGCAATCTACAAACGCTACACGAAGGTTTGCGGTAGAGAAACACACATGGAAATACAAATATGAATTTAACCAAAAACGAACGATTATGCCTGTCGACTGGGACCGCCGCGTGCCCAGCTTGCGTAGGTACCGCTACTTGGCATGAGCGCATGACCACGGAGCACATGTGGAGCTTCCTCTCATGCCTTGCACGCGGGAGGTGGGTGCACTTCGAGACAATCCGCTGGTGCCCTGTGTTCGAGGACTTGTTTGCGCCGGCATGGATGGCGGAATCCATAGGCAGCATGTTCCACATGATTGAGGTCGTACATCCTGTTGGCTATCAACGCTGCACATGAGGGAGATATCTGATAACCATGAAAATAGTGAGCCCACCTTCCACCGGGGGTTCGGTTCGGGGCTAGTCCCCAGCCACAGGCGCCGGCCCTGCCTAAGAACAGGCGGGGCGCATCTACAAGTCGGGCACCGAATTATGAGGGAAGACATGGAGCACATGACGGAGCACGGGACGCGGGTGGTGTTCTGGTTGTACAACGGATGGGGACGGGCGGTCCTTCACGTTCGAGTCGTGACGTTGGGACCGTCGACGGCGAGTTTCAACGAATTCTTTGCGTTGGTTGTGAGTGCTGTACGACATTGGGATAAGTGGGAATGAGTTGTCTGGACTGGTCAAGCAGACGAACACGTGCACTGCCGAGCTCAGAGAGGACGTCTTGAGCATCGACATTGTGAACTTGGTCCATGTGGCGAGGGACCTAGAGCTATACCAGCTGTTCATGGACAACAGGCGGCTCCACACGCAGACCACGTTGGTCCCGTAGGTTGTCAACTTGATTTGTACAACGACAAAGAGGAGTTTCAAGATCAAAATGACGCTGCACTGCGGGTCGTTCTTGCTCAAGGACAGTGTCAAGGGAAACACACAAACACTCACAAATCAACAAAGATGTGGAAATCAAAGTATAGGTGTGATTGTGGATGTCCCGTGGAGGGGAGGGAGAGGCGATACACAGTCCAGCATAAACCCACATGAATTCACAACTGTCATTTTCTAGGTGCTCCTAAAACTCTGTGTGGACCCATGGATGTAGTTGGCTTGTGTGTTATACTTGGATCAAAATGGGGGGCATGACACTGACCGCGTTCGAGTTGAGTGCCCGAGAACCTCGAAAACATGCGCACCACACTTGAAAGTTTTGATTCAATAGGGGTGATCAAGAAAGTCAACGCACCCGAACCCAACAAAGCAACAGGAATGATAAGAACGTCTGCCTGCGCAACCTCCCGGGTGTCTGTGAGGACAAGGACTCCGAACTGCGACTGGAAACACCACACGACCCACATTGACCCTCGATTGCACTCACGCCCAAGCGCTGCAACATATCTTGTTCTGGATATGCTGCAATCAAGAACTCATCAGACTCAGAAGAGTGCTTAGCCTCAAGGCATATTTCAGAGGCATGGTGGTTACCATTATGTATCCAATTTGTGAAACTCAACATAACTTATCATGCATTCAGACATGCAAGAAGGAAACAGAAATGCGCTTCACTGCTTCTTTATAAATTTGTGAGACATGGATTCAAGGTGGAATCATTACCTGGTTTTTTGTGCATATACTGGACTATGCTTGTATGACATTTAAAAGTTAAGGCTTTAGCTGTAGTTCAACTAACCCTAAAGGGATGGAACAATTGCCCAAAGATGTATTCACAATGCAACTTGAAATGTTTGGGGTCTCATGCCACAACAAAAACATCAACAAGTCCATTCAAAATCAAATCTGCGATTTTTAGCTATGTTCTGCATTGTTCTTGATTAAAAATTCTTGTTTGCCAAGAAGCCAAAATTTGCTGATTTGCATGACTGGAGCATGTTGATACCTCTGCACGTTTCCGTCTCTTCATGTCATTTTTTGGGTATGGCTGATGCAGCCAACTTCAATGCCCACATATCTATCATATTGCGTTCATCCCAATCCCAACATCCTTTACGCTGGGCGTTTGTGATTGTCAGTATCTCATGTACGAGATGGCTAGTTTGATGGGGACAACAAGGTACACATAAGGACATTGCTAGCGCATTCTCATGCTTGTGTGCACAACAATGCGTTGCATACGCACCAAGTGATGTATGCACATAGGGGTGCTGTCTCTAATGAGCATGATTTGATATGGGCTTTCGATGAACAGTACCACATACACCATAGTCTTGACCGCATGAAAAAGGGATATGCATTCAAGTCCAACTCGGAATGCCCTGATAGGTTCGTCATCATGCACCCAATACACGAATTTACACATCCAGTGCCTGGGATGTAAAATTTGCGTCTAGGTCTTATACGCAACCTGTTGGCACATCAACATGAATTGCCAGCAGCGCTGGTACTGCATCAGATGAGGGTAAGTTCTTGTTTCGTACAACAGCATGGGATCCAGTAGGAACCACCAAGCACCATGTTTTTAAAGCTCAACATTTACTCCTACAATGATGCGATATAATCAAGTACTTGTGTAGCAGCTGAATATGACCTAGTTCCCAAAGCTCTGCAGCATTCATCTCAAGGCTAAAATGCATGCGCCAGTCAAGAAGCACGAATGTATCGCCCTGTGAAATGCAGATGGGGTGGTTGGTTGGAAATCCCTTGCACCACGTTTTTGTCCGACTCCGGTGAGTATGTCAAGTTAGCACAAGCCACGAAGTTTTGACGTTCAAAATTGGTTGCAAACGAGGGAGTAGTGGCACCATCCCCATCGTTGCCCACTGTGACAAGCTTTGCCGCGTAAATAGAGGGCGTGTTCTTTTGTGGTAATTAATGAGCTTGCATAAAGTAGTTCAAACTCGTGTTGTTACCAGCAAAATCCATTGCGTCTTATTTGTAGGACTCCAATCCTAATTTGTTGAGGTGCGTACGCTTCTAAATGTAAATGTTTAGTTTCCCCGTTTTCTGGCCGCGACAGCTGGTGCATGGAAATTGAATGCACTGTATTCGCTATTCGAAGTTGACCCGCCAGCAAGCGTGGCCTTTGAAGATTCATCGGCCGAGGTAGAAACTACACATGTCGGGGCTCGAACGCGGGTGGTCTTACCACGCATGAAGCCATACCAAATAGGCCACCCGAGGTGGTACGAGACATTCAGTGCCTATCAAGGCCGAGACATTCAGTATCCATTAAGGACCGCGCTTGAACCGACTTCTGCAGACGTCTTTTTGATTGTCCTGGGCGTTGTTGGTTAGCGGGTCACGGCCTTCTGACTGAGCAACGGAGGTCCCAGTTGCGTTGTTCTTGCTGTTAATACTGTGAATACCGTAAACCCGAGTTCGAGACCCGACATGAGAAGGCAACTGCCTCGGACTATGATTTTTCAAATGCCATGCTGGCTGGCGGGTCATCTTCGATTAGCAAGTGGAGTCATCACGCCAATCGCCTTGACACCCACCATGAAAACTGGTGGTCGTCATGGTGGGTGTTTAGTTGAATACGTGTGAACCGCAGTTGTGCAAATGGCAATCATCATGGGACTGAACCTCTATCAGAAACCGAAACTGAAACATAAGTTGGAACTGAAACTGAAAGTGACATTGCATCTGAAGCTGTTGTTTTTCGCATCGGATCCCATCGGTCCCTTCTGCATATCCATTGATACGAACGAGTGACACATGAACTCCACGCGCGGGTAAAGCTAGAGCCCGCCGCGTAAACTTTGTGGTGCGACGAGTACCAGTCCATCTTGAGTGGCTGGTCACATCCGATTGGAGGAGGAATATACCGGTACAACGAACCATGGCGGTTCTATTGTCGATGGTGATCCAGCAAACAGCACTACTCATTCGAATCTGGATTTCTGTAAAGATCGGGTGCCATCATTCTTCATGTGTTCAAACCGAAATGTACACCACGAGTGACAGCTGGGCGGTTGCGCGGTGTCGCGTAAAACTAGCTTGCATGGACATAGCTTGACCTAAGCTTGGGACCTGACCTACAGGTTCATCACACGCTCGCGTGCTTCCATCCTCGTACTCACTCTATCTGCTATGGTTTGCCTGTTTTGAAAGCTCCCGTATCGATCGCAAGCAAGTTTGACAAAGCTCCATCCGGGTAAGCAATTTCAGCCCACCGCAGCACTAACTCCCCATAGATCGTGTAGCGGGATGTTGCGTGCGTTCGTTCGTTCAGCGAATAGGCATTGTTTTCTGTCTAGAAAAGATCGATGTTCGGGGCGGCTGGGGTGTTTCTCGTGGTTTCGTTCTAGCCATTGCACATAGCGTGAACAATGCTTTATTGGAGGATCCCGTTTGGTGTGTTTGAATGTGTTGGGACCAGATGGGCTCCTGTACGTGGGTGTGCATACGCGTCAAATGGCAGGCTTGTTTGAAAAAAAGTGCTGTCATTCTTCGATTTACCTACTGCTGTTATATTCGTATAGAGAATCCATCAACATAGCTTGCTGTCCAGGTAAATTTGGTGGCTCTCTTCCACCGAGCACCCCCGAACATTCTACTTAACACACGTGAATAGACACGCGTTAATAGACCGTTCAGGATCGCGCTCATCTTACAACATGGTGAATATTCAGATGTCTATTATGGTTCGCGAGTGCATAATTCCACGATGGCTGTTCTCAAGACAGCGATCACATGTGAAGTAGAACAACGTCCATTCCCACATCTTTGTCTTAGTCGCGTTAAACGACTCCTGTTACCAAACTTGCAACACTCGTATTCTTGTGCAATTTCATACAAAACGATTCAGGTTTCACCGCCAATTCGAAACGATGGTTCCCGTGCGCGGATTCGCGAGTGCTACTACTGCTGCCCGCCTGGTACACTCACCGAGCCGCGAAGACGTTAGTGCCGTTGTTCGTTTACGTGTGTCTTGTCTGATTTCTTTGCGTATTCAAAGCCAATATTCTTCACATAAATACGAGTCAATATTTCAGTTCTTGCATTCTTCCCAGTACTTTCCCCTGTACAGGGACCCTATGCATGTTATGTGATCGACGTGACACACCGTAGCCCAGTAAGCGTGAGGGGTACCACGGAATTCAGTTCTCTTTCACGATTCCAGAGCATACACGCAAATATGATTTCAATATCGAAGGTGTGAGTGAAATTTTGGACTGGTTTGCTACTGGAGCACCTCAGGTTGCTTCTGGCTGGATATCGGAAGAGCTAGTTGATCTATCGTTAATTCCCAGAAACATACATGATGACGAAGATTCCGGGAATTCTATCGCTCTACCTATTTGCTCTCCTTATGGACGTGGCGCTGGCTGATAATTCCGAGACGACAGCAATACATAATGCGTGCTCAGGCACGCCGTACCGCGTTCGCTACCAGTGCTACGCTGCTCAATCCTTCCAGGTCAGGAATCATAAACTACATTAAAATGGACAAATCCAATTGATGCCAAAAAGTTTTACATGAGTCGACGATTCGAGGATCTGTTAACCACGAATCATCAACCTTGCTAGCTTGCGGAAACAAAATATCATCATCCTGTTTGTTACTGGCATCATGTTGACACAACAACCCATACAAGCTTCTGTTAATGGATTCTTTATGTATGGTATAATATCAATAGCTATGCAAACTAGAATGTCGCTGATTGGCTGGGATCATGCAGGATGTGAAAGGTGCGAGGTCCCGAGGGAGGATTCTTAAGGAAGGTTTGCCCCCAGTGTTCGACCATGAGACAGATCAGACAGAGCAAGACAAGAATTCCAAGGTGTGTTTCCATCTTGGATTTATGATGCACTTATGGTTCGATAAGAATTTCAGCTTATGAATTTCCATGAAATTTCTGTCTCTGCTGATCAGTCTTTAGTCGTGGTTCCCTTGAAAGCTTCTGTGTGCTTTTTCTCTTTACTGATGTTTCTGTTGGCGAAAGCGGATCTTTGCAAGATACGCTTTGTCAACGATGGAATTGCGTAAATTCGTCATGAAACTCGATCTTGTCTACATAATACATGCTTGAAATTTTTCATAGAAATGTCACTTCTGAACGTTTGGTATGGTTTGCACACACTGGATGTGTGCTTCAATGCATGCTATTCCATCGGAATGATTGCCTGTAATTGGAACAGGTAGGCTCCATGTGGATCATAGATGCAGAGGCACATCCTCAGACAACGTTGCCCAAAGAGCCACGTGCATAGCCACGTGCATACATTCATCTCCAACTTCCTGATTTGACAAGCAATGCCGCACACTTGGGACACGTGCCCCGATCCTTCTGACAGTTCATACTCATCTGGCACTGCTTACATTCTGGATGTAGTCGTGCGGGTGTTGGTCACAGGTAGGCTTCAATGCTGACAGCGCCCAGGACTTCAAAGACATCAAAGGTTTTGCCAACGCAGTCCCAAACAAACAACATGACATGTTCCAAAGCATAAATGACACAGACTCAGAGATTGAGAAGGACTGGATCGTCATCTGGGACGAGCGCCAGGTGTCTTTTCAGGATATACGTCAAGTTTGCGAATCTGGGCTTGCAGGTGCGCGGCTTCTGGTCGTGCATTCGCACAAATCCTCTGTCGCAAGCCTTAGTTCGCGTTTCCCTTGGAGGCTAGCGATACCCAGCAAAAAGACATTAGGAAACATACATGACTTACAAACTTTCTCGACCTGCTCAAAATATTCCATTGAATTGTATGTGCATGCACGTGTACAAGCCAGCCATTGCTCACACTTACTTTGGTGCTGCAGGCACAAACAAGACCTGCCAACGGGAGTTCTCTACGGCGATAACAGGGTTTTCCGCCCGCCTGACGCTAAGTGAGCTGGAGCGTTTGTTGTCCGAGCACCGCATGCGCATCAAGTATGCAGAGAGAGACCAGTTTTTTGAAGCTACCACGGTCACCCAGACAACGAATGTGCCATGGGGCTTGGACCGTATCGACTCCCGATCTGGGTTATCAGGCTCTTACCAGTACGTCAACACTGGCCAGGGTACGTCATGAAAATCGTACTTTGCCCTGCATAGATGAGCAGGAAGAACTTGGAGCTGCAAAAACTGGTATGGCAATGACTGCCGAGCTGACAAGCTACACTGTGCAGTGCAACACTCAATATCGCTCACCAGTCTTTGGCAACACCTGACAATTTCTTTTCAAATTGAACGGCAAAACTTGATCACTGTACACTAGAGTCCCTTCCATCAACCAACAGAAGGCTGTCCAGGATATTTGTGATTCTGGATGCACTCTTGTTCTTCGCTGTTGCTGACTGCTTTGCCCATGCTCCAAGGTATTGTGTTTTGGATTAGGGTTCCAATAGTGCGCAAGGCGTGCTATTGTGAAATGAGGGTAGCAAGTGTGTGGGTCTGCCACTGTCTTCATCGTACCTTGTTAATCCACCAAGTGTATGCGCTAGTTGCCCACCTTCATCTCATACCAGAGCATTGCACTCTTCACCCAGATTTTTGTTGCTTATCCAGTGTTACTTGTTTTCAACAGGTGTAAACATATACGTGATTGATTCCGGCATTCGAATTACGCATGAGCAATTTGGGTACCTGAACGGAAGTGTGGGGACACGCGCTCAAAGTGGATATGAC
>NHOP01000496.1:0-14732 GCA_018697155.1 Pyramimonas parkeae | reverse complement strand
CCAAATTTGAGAATCCAAGCACAAGCATGCACCTTATGGAGTAGGTGGTGCAAACGTATATCACACCAAGCTTGAGAAATCCTTGTACAATTTCCAAGTCAATTCTTCTCGACATATCCACCTTGCTAGGTGGTGTGACATAACACTAGAAATATCAAATAGAGCCAATTAATATGTGATAACAATTACTGTGTATGACATCTAGGAATTATCATACTCATGTAATGTAACATTGTGGATATGTGAATTGTTAGTACATATCGAGACATCGTACCGGAATAGTGTAAATCATATGGTGCATTGCTGTTGATTGACCAGCTTATTATAGCGTCGACCAGTAGCGATGCATGTCACAGTTGACCGGCTTAGCCCTCCCGAACACCCTCGCGATGTAGTGTATCAGCGCTGGCGGGTTGCCGTAGTCCTGTTATTACTACCGTTGGGCACAAATCACAATGAATTCTCACCAACATTGCACTACAATGTTGAAACGCCGAATTCTCTCTTGTAGTTGCCATCTAGTCAACCCTTTGTAATCAGAGTTGCCGATGGTACGACTAAATAGCTCCCCATGAATACGCTATTGCCATTTTCCTCTTGTGTCCAGTCGTGGGGACTTGTGAAGTACGTGGGTTTATCTTCTTCGTTGCTTCGGCACACGAAAGCCATATGTGCGGCCCGGAATGCACATTTTCGGTCTAAAATGTATTTTCTTCCCCCGCTCCCGCATGACCGCCGTCGCTTCCAACCGCATGACATGGACAGAACCAGTTAATACAAGCTTTTGAACCACCAGTCATCCTGTGCTTGTTTACGGGATTGGTACGATCACGGGATAGTATGACTCCTGCCAGCATGGCCCCTGATAAATCATCGGCCGAGGCATTCGTGTCCGGGCTCGAGCTCGGGTTTACTCATTAGAATGCCGCCGCCGTACGAACTGAGCTATCAGACAAGGTATAATACAACCTGTGAACCATCAAATATCGCAGTGATCTTCCAGGCTATCCGTAGGCTCCCGAGGCAACAGAGGATGACCCGGAGAGAGAATGGCCTCCGAAATCATAGGCCGAGGCAATACCCTTGCATGCAGGGGCTTGAACTCGGACAGGCCGTGTGGGTTATTACCCTACCGAAATTTGTTTCCGTGTCGGTTGGCCCAGTCGGTAGGGGCCAGCCGACATGGAAACAAATTTCGATCGGGCAAAATCGTAGATAGTATCCAACTCCGGCATGGATGGACCTTGACAATAGGTTGTATCGGAAATGTGCCGATGGTGTATGGTACAGATGCTATCGAGATCCCCACATGGGCAGCTGCACGATCTCCGAGAGCGGGAACTCACTGTCGGTAACCAGCGAAATATTCCCAAAACAGTGCCTCATCCCACATCCTAGATGATAAGTTGCGCACTCCTTTCTACACTCGTGACTGGCGTCCCAGCCGGCTCCAGATACAAATGAAGGCGAGGGAAAGATATTTCGTCCCAATGGGGAAACCCAAGTTCGAGCCCCGACGTGAGTAGGTACTGCATCGCTAGATGATTTGTCAAACGCCATGCTGCTTGGCATGTCATTTTCGAAAGTCCAGTGCTCATACCAATCGCCTAAACCACCACCATTACAAGTGGTGGTTCAAAAGTATCTTTGGTGTGGATGCATTTTTTGGGACAAATATTTTTGGGTGTAGATGGTGAAGAAGGATCCCACGTCCACAACGGTTTACTCTCGGGCCACCACATCGTGACGCGCTGGGCCCGATGATGGCAATGGTGGACAAGCCCTTCCTGTATACCATCCATTCGGTCTGGGGAGCAGTTTCATGGGGCCGTTCCGCTCACCCACGTCAGCGTTGTGGGGTACGTTGCAGCCATGAATTCGAGTAGCCAAATTTGTGGATCCAGTTTCCTTAGTTCAAGGGGGCGACAACTTGCGTCCCGCATTTTCGCGCGTTCTCGTACGGTCAGCTATCGTGCATCGACACGCCCTCACCACGTGCCCACCTGAAGTGCAGAGCAAACTAATTTTCCCGAATGATGTACAAGTCTCGTCCACTAAATGTGGCATGCCAAGCAATCACGTAGGAGTCGAAACCCACGCCGGTCGGCAGGCCAAGATGGTGAGGCACCTCTGTGTGGTGCTCAGGGCATCTAGCACCATTTTCTTCCGCATCATCCGGTATTTGACCTGAAGTTTCAATGTTTAAGAAAGGGTTTAAGAAATCCGTACTTTCACCAGATTGCTCTTGTTAGGCCAGAGATGTGCAACCGATGAGCAGTCAGTCGAACCTGCTGCATCTGTCTGTGGTGCCAAAGGTTCAGTGCTCATTTAGAGGTTGCCAAATTTCCGATCGGGATAGAATGTGTAAGTGCCATCGATCGGTCAAGTCACCCGTATTCCGATATCGAGATCGTAAAACGTCAGACTTCGATGATGCACGGGCGTTTCCCAGGGAATTTTTCGATGAACTCATGCCCCAACCCGAGTTGCGGTACGAGAGGAGGGTAAACAAAATGTGCGCATTGAGGTTGTCCAAACCAACAGTTGTTTCTGCAGACGTGTACGATCTGTACATGGGACTCTATATCAGCGTACGGCCGATTCCCACACCAATCCTCGCATAGAGGGGGGATGAAAGGTGGGGTGGCACGTCCCCGGATTGGGAAAGCGGACACAAGGTGCCACGGCGTGCGTGCCTGACGCCTTGTGCTATATCACGGTTCTTTCTCCACTGATCAGCAGCACTTGTGTGATGTATTTAGCACACCCACAAAGTGAATATGCCGCGAGTTCATGTTTCCATTTCATTTACGAAGCCACTTGCTCCGAAGTTGCGCATCAACTCGAGAGGTTTGGTCACAGTTGCGGAAGTGTTCACCTGCAACCTCAACTATGATTTACATCAATCGAGTATTCGTGTTCGTCCGTTGGTTTCCTGACATACGAAATCAATTATTTTGAATATGTAGTTAACTCACATTTGGTATTCGTTGCACTAGAGAGCATGATTTGGTTTACGATGCTGCATGTCGGTGTTCTTGTGTTTAGGTTGACTTGGATCATTCGTAAATTGAGTCGTGCGTGCGTAAAGTTTTTGATGCTACTAGAAAATCAGTTTTGTGAAATCTGCCGAAATGTCGCGTGTTTCATCTTGCGAAACGTTTCAAGGTGAGGCTGACGACCGGTAACGTGATGGGCGCTGTCTCAGGGGCAAGCGCGACAGCCCGGACTCTCCGGCCGGATGGATGTTTCTCGAAGACAATGGTTGTCTACATCGAAAACAAACATCGCCGAGAATAAAGCAAGGGAATTTGAATAAAGTTGACCTCGAAACTTCATATTCCGATTGCGAAAGCTTCCAGGACTGCAAACGAGTGCGCCTGAGTCCACGGACAGGGATGGCAGTGTCGTTCCAAGCCACCTGGGAGAACGAGCAAAAGCACTCGCGCCTTATACCGAATGTGGAATCTTCTCCGTCGCATCAAAACATTTCTAACTTCAATTCCGTCGAGGTCACTCGCAATGGATCGAATGAAGAATCGGAACCTCCCAGCGACGAGGTTCTTGCGCCCACGGGCTGGAGTGCGTGGGTTGGTGTGAAACCGGAATCCCCGTCGTACACTAGTGAAGCATGTGGAGGAACTACCAACCTAACAACGAGAACACCCGATTCAATGAATACGGTAGCATCGAGCATGTTGAACGTTGAGCGTGTCAAGAGTGACGAAACAACAGTAGTACCCATGGCTTTCTCACAGCCGAAGCAGCCACCGCAGAGTCTACGTTCGTGGCCTTGCACAGGTGAGGAAGTGCTTCATGACTTGCGGCAGTCGCTTATCATTGTTGGGCTGCCAGGACTTGACGATGATATGGATAACGTATATGATGGTGCATGGAGCTCAAATTGTCCTCAGAAACAGAATCAGTCCTGTACTGTGTGTAATTCAGGTGTCGGAGTGACAAATTCTCCATACGTCGATGAAAATCTTTCTTTGGAGGCTTCAGATGAGGATCTTGGTCCGTCGTCCTGTGAAGAAGCACACACAGTCTTCCGAGGCAATTATCCTGCAGAGCCATCTCCATCCGGACGCGATGTAGGCTGTGCCATCCCACAAGAGGTTTGAGCC
Organism: Pyramimonas parkeae; assembly: GCA_018697155.1. Lineage (NCBI taxonomy): Eukaryota > Viridiplantae > Chlorophyta > Pyramimonadophyceae > Pyramimonadales > Pyramimonadaceae > Pyramimonas > Pyramimonas parkeae. The sequence goes on along the minus strand of NHOP01000496.1, from coordinate 10,605 downwards.
CAGTTTCGTCTTTCCCATACTGAATAGGCAGGTGAACTTACAAGCCTTACGAAAATTTAGGTCTGAGGATCAGAAGTCCCTTACTTTGAAATGAATTGCTACCGTCATTTGTTTCAAAACCATGAGTTTAGTGTCCGACGGATTCGAAGTTCCCTTCCATTGCAGAAAGTACATTGTGGATTGGATCGGCGTACATGAAATTGATTGACATGCACTGCTTATCAGACTGGAAGGTAGAGGATTTTGAGATACGGCATAGCTTATTTTGATTGAGTGTTCTGATTAGGACGAGCAACAGTTGTGCACAGAAGTTTATCTTCCCAGAGATATTGGCATCATCACAGAGTTTATAATCCGTACAAGATGGGTGATTTTTCTTCTTAATTGCACGTGTTGCAGCAACTACCTGCACGGCCACAGCAGAGTAAAGCCGCGAGTATGGTGAGCTTCAATGGTGCCATACTATGCCTTGAATCTCTCTCCACCGCTGTAAGGCTGTCGAGCGCAGTCTGCTTTGGGGGACCTCGCGAGGTTAGAATCTGACCGATCTTGCGCCTTTCATGGATTGATGTGCACCACCAAAGGCTTGCTTGATGTTGATGAATCGATCCTGTATATGCATTGGTATGGCAGGTTTCGTCACAACCATAGGGTGCCTCATGATTCATGTGCAATCTATCAATCAAGCTCACAAGTGGTTTAGATAAGATTATGTGCCATATGTTGGGATGTGCCTGACATTATTGCAAAAATTCAATTTACGCTTCAATCACAGGAATGGAGTCAGCTTTCAATGCCCCTCCAATCTGCTGCTTGCCTTGACCGCCAGCCCCACCTTAACAATGACATGCGCCACATCCTGTTTGATTGGATCGTGGAGGTGCGCTGTCCCCTTTGCAATCACGGTGTTCTATGCACTTGCAATGCATACGATATGTGAATGCAGACTTTTTTATTGTTTAATTGTTTTTGCTGCTGTCATACATTCTGCTATGTTCTAGTATGCGGCAAGCAACCAGATTTACAATTTAAGCTGAATACTACCTGGTGTTGCCGATGCGCAAGCAGGCCCAGCTATCATGGGGGATGAGAGAAGAGACGCTGCTACTCACATTCAGCATTGTAGATAGATTTTTCGAAAAAGTTAATGTCACCCATGGCATTGTGCAGTTGGTTGGTTTGGCAGCCACCTGGATTGCAGCCAAATATGAAGAAGTAGGAGTTCCTCACATTAGCCAGTTTGTGGATATTGCAGCGAATACTTACACCAAAGACAACATTTGCCATATGGTGAGTCTGTTTGGGCAGATACCTGAGAAGCGTATTGCATTGTTGTCCACCAGATTCGACAACATTCCATGGATTGACGCAGGAGAAGACCTGAGATGTCATCAACTAGGAAGCGGAAGAATATATCGATGAACCAAGTTCCATTGCTGGTTTTGATGGAGCATGATGCAGACCATCTGATATGCTGTTGTTACATTGAGATCTATGACGGCCATGATGTCTCAAGTGGGGGTGTTGTCCGTTAGCACACCGCTAGGCACTGGGTATAAGACTATGTTTCCGGATTTCTGATGCAGGAGCGAATCATTTTAGGTGTGCTGGGATACAATCTTGGGGAGATGACGCAGTACCACTACACCATTTCAGCCACCAGCAGCTGTGGCATTGAACCCAAAAGCGAGGTTGCGATACTGGCGATGTACCTGAGTGAGATGAGCCTCCACCACAGCGACACGCTGGCATACTACGGCATGGAGCTAGGAGCAGCTGCAGCTGCAGTGGCACTGTCTGTCTACCATCCTACGCATGCAGTTCAGATGGTCGTACAGGGGCTAGCCGAACATATCCCAACCGATCAGCTGCCAAGTGAATGTAGAGTCAGGTATGCTCAATCAGTTGTCAAGTGCTGTTTGAGTAGACTCCCAACGTTGTTCCTGTAGGAATTGAGAAAGAACCTTGGAGTAAGAAATCAACATGAGTGCAATATTTTTCATCTGCTTTAAGCGCATTATTTGGAGTCTTAACTTATTTTGTGCAAGGATATTGAATGTTTGCGATGCAGGCAATGTGCTCAGATGCTCATCTTGCGCATGCGTCAAGTGGCTGAATCAAACTATCGTGTGGTGAGTGCTCTCCCAGAAATGTTTGTATTTTTGTTTGAGTTTTCCGTGGACCGTTCGAACGGAGGTTTAGCTTTCTTGATACTTATCAGCCGAACTTATTTGAAAGCACACACCAGAGCTTTCCGACTTTCTCAAATTGAGTTTGGTTGTTGCTACGTGACCATTGCGCAGGTATATCACAAGTACTGCAGCCCACGTCTTATGCAAGTTGCTTTGATGAAAATCCCTGAGTTGGTTTAGCAAATGTAATCACTTTCTTGGTTAGCAGGATTCGCAGTGTAGCTTAAATTGGAGCATGTCAAATGTGAAGATGGCAATTTTTTTGGAAATGAGGAAAACTGCTGGTGGGGAGTCAACGTGTACAGAACTGCTACCAACGTCTGGAATCCAGCATATGTATGGAAGAATTTTTACTAGTTGGGTTCATTGTAGATTTAAAACTCAAATGCCTTATTGAGAAGGTTTGTTGATATCTGTTTCACCAATGTTCGGAGGTAGTGTTGCGGATGTAATGTATTTGAATTCATCCCCCTGTGCTTTGCTGTCCATTGAGACAGAGTGAGCTGTATGGAAGATGAATGATCGGTCCCCCGTTGACAAGCATGACGCTTCCTTGCATCAGACATCTGTTCAATTTTAATCTTCAATGGCCACTATGGATCGGCAAAAGTGCATAGTAGATAGTGGTCAAGGTGTGTTGTACGAAAGCAGATATTTGTAGACATGTTTGCCAGATTGGTTTGGTGTTTTGCACACATTGTGTTGCGCTCATAGGAGAGAAACATTGATATGTGTGAGTATAGCAGATTATGCTGTTCATCCTCAGAACTCAATGGCAACTTTCTTCAACATTTCGAGTTTCATAAATGGGAAATTCGTTGAGCAGTGTCCAGGTGTTTCACATGCTCAATGCGGTTTGAGCTCACTCATAACATTGCCGAACTATCGATTACAACAACAAAGATCGTCATTTGCATTGTGAATTTCCTCACAGAAATCTATCTGCAAGTGATGGTGATCATAGAAACATGCATGGTTTGCATGAAGATGAAGCAAAATGCTGATCTTTATCTTCTGTAACACTCAGCAGTTTCCTGACACTCTGAATCGTTCTGCTCACAAACCATACAACTTGTTTTCCAGCACAATTTCAACTCACACAAGAGGTCGGCGTTCATCATCAATATCTAGATCCGTATATGACATGGGCTTCCCTCCAGCAGACATTCTGGACATGAACTTCAACTTTTCCACCTCCCGCGATTGCATATTCTTTGAACGCTCGAGCAGTCTGTCAAACTTGTTCACGAAAGCTTGAGACAGACTGTTCTTGATGGCAGCGTTATGGAAGTTCGTGGTGTTCTCAGTGAGACCCACTCCTGAATGGGTTGATCCGATGTGCAACCAAGGTGCTGCCAGGTTTTGGGATCCCATAACAACTGTCGATTGCTCTGCCAACTTGACTTTTGAAAGGGGTTTTTCTTGAAACTCCTCACCAATTAGCTCCTCCAAGACATCCTCACAGGTCATCAGTCCAAGAATGGTTCCCGGAGCTAGCGGAGTCCCATTTGCCAAAGATCGGTTCACCAAGTTCGGGTTTGATGTAACGATAGCCATGTGACTGCGGCCCATCTGCAGAATTCGAGAAATTGGGTTCATGCACAGGTTGAGATAATGTCCATATTACTTGTGAGGTTATCGAATGGCCACACATTTTATGAAACATTTGGGCCAGCCTGCAAACTTTGTGATGGGTTCAGAGGGGTACGATCACAAGGTTATCGGTCCTAATCGAAAAGCAGGCTGGGCCACTCCCTAGTATGACAATCTCAAGCGCATTCACGTCTCTCAATGCTGCAACAGGAAACAAAACATGCACAACATTTCATCGATAAACTGCACAGTGCGAGCAGTCCCTCATTTGTTGGCGGTAGACTGAACTGTATCACTGCTACAGCCCCAGCACCCAATTCTTGCAAGAAATCAAGCATGTCAACACGATTCACACCTGGAACAGCTTCAGCATGTCCATGAGATTGGTTTCTCTGTGCACTGCGACGGGGCGATACAGCTTGACAGCAGACACCGGGGTCTCTAGCAATGGATCCAGCGTTACTAAGTTTTTCATCATGATAAAACCACATATGTTGTGGATTGTGCCTGTGTGTATACAGAACATGAAAACACAAAAAAAGCAGGGTTCATCCGCTTGTGCGTCCTATGCAATGGGACACCAAATGGCAAACAAGCACCTATGATTTGCAAGCAGAGCCTGCCCAAGCTGGGTATACACAAATGGATGCAACCACTTGCCTTCAAATGAAACAGCCCTTCCCTCTAGCTCACGCACCGTTATACACTGGAATGCGGCTGTGGCCAGTGCCAACAAGACCAGCGAGAGTGTACTCATCTAGCTTTGCATTCAAGGGCAGCATTTTTATCAAATTGAACGGAGTCATCACGTCACTTGCCGTGCGATTAACCTGAGGAACAATGCACACCGAATGTTCAGGTTCCATATCGATGGGACAACATACAGAAACCAGCAGTGTGTTGCTCCAGGAGTCTGTTTGGAGACTGTCATCAGCTGCTCATTGACGCATCCATCACGTATTCATTTTGCTCTCTGCTTCGCTGTGGCATGCAGTGCTGAAAATCAGAGTAACATTGAGCCACCCACAAAGGAGCCTCCGAAATAAAGTCGCAGCGGCGTCATATGATTGCAGGGATCACACAGCCCGCAAGAGGACACTGCTGAAGGCATGCGGATACTGTCGCATCACCTCAGATTCAGAAAACGGCACAATCATACAATATTGGCTTGCACTTTGTTTTTCCTGTCGTAGTGATGGCAATGCAAGCAATCATTAAGATGCTGTGTGCAGACAGTGCATGCCACGTAATCCAGTGTAGATGCGTTTGAGCTTTGCTGGCATCAAGAACGCTCGCTCTATCAAGAAGCGGTCTGTGCCAGCTGTTGTTCCACCTCTGTTCTTCAAACTACCGATCAAGCCGGTGGCCAACATGATGAATGAACAGCGAACACGAATTCAACAACAAACTATGCATGCAACCAGAGGGAAGCCCGAGACTTACTCAAGGCATCTTCCAATGAAACTGTTGTCAACGGCTGCTGTCAATCACAAGCCATGAATTCTTGCTCACCTACATAAAGCTCGGTGGGACAAATGTTTTGATTGAAAATGGCGTGCGAGGTCGTGGGAAAGCGGTGCATGCCTCTAAGGGCATACTCATCCGCAAGAGCTGCTTTTCCAAGGAATCCAAGGCATGCGAACAACGAGCACAGAGCAACCATTGTGACATGAGCAAACTACAACTGATTACACGACACTGGGTAGTGATAGTTCTTCCCCAGCGCAGGGCACTCCTCAGCGTGTTTTTGGATGGTGAACTGGTGCAGACAGATTTCGCAAAAGGCGCACGCGGTTCGCACGCACCAAATTCAAGGCGCTGCTCATGATCTTCACCTCATCCTCGCCCAATGTCATCTTGGGATCTATGAAAGGGGCTTGGACAGTTTCTTCGTCCACTTCTGACTCCTCGGCATTCCTCTTCTGGAACCGGAAACCGAAACACAATAGCAAGGCATCCCAGAACAGCCGAGTCCACGCGTTCAGCCAATGAGTTTAAATCTCAAGCACAACTCCGTCTCATGCACCTCTTGCATGCAAAGCAGCGAGGTATCCCCAAAAGGGTGATCAATGGGTCACACACACGCGCTTTGTCAACCCAACGTCTATTCGAGAATGCTCCTCTTGCCGCACAAATAGGGTTCAATGAAGCCGTAGCATAGCAACGAGTTTCTCAGCGACTACTGCGAGAAAACTCCACAGGATACCAGCCCTCAGCGTCCGCTCAACCGCTCTGCTTGTTGTGCAGGAGGCTACACCTGGTGCAGGTTGACCAAGGTCTGCATCTGCTGGCGGTTGTAACGGGTTGTAGAGCTGGAATCCCCGAGGACACAGTCAAGCAGCTTGGCTATCGGCCACGCGACAGGCGTGGTGAGGAAGATGAGCACCCACACAAGGGGGCACATGAGAGAGGCGAGATGCAGTTGCCTTGGGCCCGTGAACACAGCCATGGGGAACATCTCTCCTAGGAAAACCACCAGCACCACCGACATCAAGAATGCAATGTAGGTGGGTAGTAGCCTGCAAGGCAACCATGGCACCACGCCAACCAACCACCCATCCTGGATCAATTTGGAATTGCGAGCGGGGTCGGTTTAGGTGTGTAGGCGAGGGCACAAATCATACAGAGGGGCGTGGAGCTGTTTAGATTGCGCCTTAAGTGCGGCAGATAAGTTGCAGCCAATGTGGGTGCAAAATAGAAAATGCATGCAGTCATCTGAATATGGAAACACGATTCTTGCCCTAGCAAAATCCACATTCACATCTTTGGTTTATGTGTCATGCATGTCCCATACTTGCGCAAGAAGTGCTGTTTCGACTATCCTTGTAAATGCCATCACGCTGCTGTATGGCACTAACTGCGCATGTGGCCATTTGGCTACGGCGGCAATCACAACAAGGGACGTTGTCCAAGGGAATTTCATCACGATCACAACCATGACAGTCATCTGTCATACGTTCGTCGCAAACACGCATCCCCAATCAATACATCCAAGCAACGAACTCTTCGCTCACAGGAAAATCGCTGATTGCTTCAACAAGCCAACAGAACAAAGGGGAGATTCATTGAAAGGTCAAGTTCATAACTAAGGGTAGAGCATCAGAAGGAGGGTGATGTATCCGGGCAAAGAAGCGCACTTGTCAAGCACAATCGGCATGGCTTCGTTGGCGCAGAAGTTCATGAGCAGCAGAGTCACCAGCAGGCGGTGGCCCTTGGCACTGACAAGAGGCCACACGATGTCCGCCTCCGCTTTCTGCTGCGCAGTGCCGCCCCCGTGTCGGAATATCTCCAGCTCTATGGGGTCGATGGACATGAGCCCGAGGAACTGCAAACACCGCCAAAAACGTGCTGGGATGATTCGCGAATTCGGGGTTGGAGGTTGTTGCTGAAAGTAGTACTTGGGGTTGACGCCAGTGTTGGAATCGCACTACTGACAAGGGAAGGGAAAGTGTCAGCCTCCTACAAAAGCTTGGTCAATTTGACAATGATCACGATTGATGTAAGCATCCAGGGCCCGCAGAGGTGTGGGGGATCCATGTTACCAGGCCGGACATGGTGGCGGACACGACGACGAGGCAGGCTGCAGCAAGGCAGTAGAGGAGGAACGCCGGGTCATCGTCAGGGCTGAGCTCCTGCCCCTGCAGGCGGCGCCCCAACACTCCCTCTGCTACGGCGCCGCGCCCTGGACCTCGCCATTCTGCACCCTCATCAGTGCCACACTCGTGAGCATCTCACATAACGAACAAGCCATCAACAACAGCTTCTGCAATAGCAGTCGACATCACCAGATAGCATTCATCATCACAGGCATGGTTTACAACCATTCATGCGCCACAGTGTTGGTACAGATATCCACAGCGATAGCTTGTAAAAAATAACACTGTGCCAACGAGAACAACAATAGCATCAAGGTGCACACCAAGAATGTTCATCGCATGTCCAGCAATGTAACAACATGATGAATGCCATAGCAGCAACTAAGGCCACCACAGCGACACCACTTCCATCCTCACCAGGTTTTCCTGCTCTGATTCACTTTTTCAATGGATTGTAGTAGGGTGTAAGGACTTGCCTCCTGAGATCCATAGTTGTGTATTTATCTGTAGAGTCAAGTCGTCCGCCAAGATCATGAGGTCTAATGGCACGGATTGGCTGTGTAAACTTTGACCAAGCATGGTCACAGGTCTGACGAAAGCAAGCATACACATGTGCGTGATACTTGTAATGAACACAATTAATTCAAAACAAAAAAAATTAGAATCCATCATGAACTCACACAAATCAGCCCACTACTTCCCAAGCAGTGTAGGAACAAGAGTCACGCATGCTGAAACATGAATTCTACTGGATAGCATTCCGCAATCATATGATACCTCAAGAAGAACATCTACAATCATGTCACTCCGAAAATAGAACACAAATCACGAATTAAGGGTGGCCGAGTACAAAAACAATTTCGATCGACCATGTACATGTACTGGGGCATTTTCCACTGTCAAAGAGTCGAATGGTTGTATCCAAAACGTCAATAGATTCAGAATCCGCGTACCAGGACGTACACACTTATGCTCGCATAAAAACTGGGCGGGGGTACACATGCACACTCGCGTACGCACCCAACATCCAAGGCCCCAGAGCGCATCCCAACAGCAGCGCCGCAGGGAGCGCCATCCTACGCTTGCGGCTCGAGATGCTCACCTCCCCGGTGGTCCTCATCGGAAGCGGAGTCCTGGGGGCTGGAAGCAACTGTTGCTTGCAGCAAATACGCGACATTGCTAGCAGATTCATCGGCCAGGTCATGAACCTCCGCAACAGCAAAACCCAAACCTCTCGCTTACGCTAGCTTCACACCTGCAGGAAGTCCAGAATCAACAAGAAAAGCGGTTCCATGGATGTCTTGATCAGCATTGCGAAGGATACTTTGTGGGAAGGGCACGGGTTATATAAGTTGAATCAGGCAGAGGTTAACCTTCCTTCTAGGTGCACCAGGCATCCACGGATGATTTCTTCAACCGACGTGGTTGGTGAGGCTGACGATTGGTCAGCAGTTCAGCCTGTGAACCACCCCAAAGCTAGCAGCCAGCAAATGATTGACATCATTGTTTTAATGAATGCCACCGGTGTTTACACATTCCATACATACCTCCCTTGTACCTGACTTTACATGGGCCAGCTCTACGTTGCTGAGGGAGCTGCGCAATCCTGCTCTTAGCTAAAGCGTAATCCGCAGATTGCTGACGCAGCAGTAGATTTGAATGCTTTACTAGATACGATGAACAAGTGTCGAACCACTTGTGATTTAGTTTATCATTCAGCTGCTTCTTGATTCATCGGGTAGGCGTGCCTGAGCCTAGGGTGCCGACGTTCGAATGGTAGGAGGTCTCAAAGGACTACAAGCTCAGGGTGCAGACCTGAGTTTCCAAGGATTTCAAAAAATACTACCTCCATGCAGCGCAGCCCACATACTTGTTTCCAGTCATGTGCTGATCTGGCATTTATGCCAACGTGCACAACATGCTGAATACGGCCACCATGTACAGAGTATCCCTGGAGCTGATGAGATTCATAAAGCGAAAGTTGTTTTAATGATTTCTCAGTAGGTCTATTTTGGCCTATCAGTACAAAAAATTCACAATCCGGCAGAAAAACCAAGGAACCCATGATTACTTGAAACAGCCACAGCATCATGAGACCTATGGGACATATGCGACCAGTGTGTGTTCGTCACCTGGTTTAAGTTGTGCAAGCAATCACCTGTGTCTACGCCTTTCCTGTTCGATTCAACAACAAACAACATCATTCACAATAGCATATTGCTCGTATGGCAAGCGAAGAAAGTGAAAACCCAAACCTAGTGCACATGACAGAGTAACCTTTCTGGACTCACAGATTCTGAGATAAGAGCTTGTTCACATTTTAGACAATTTAATCCATGCACGCGATAGAACAACCCATCAACATGCATGTACGAACTTGCAAGAGGGGGGTTGGATTATCTGGTCTGGATTCACCAGTTGTCCATGCCATTTGCCCATGATTACGTTTAGTGCCTTACACCTTCAACCCATCACAAAACAGGCGACGCCTCCTTCAAAGTGATATGCGCAACCATTGACTCACCGCAATGCATGTCGGATAACATCATTGGCTAGAATATCCAAAAATATTACTTTGACTCGAAACGAAATCAAATGGAATCGTGCTCTCCCGCACCCATTAATTATACGTCGTGATAGTCCAAGGATAATCGCATGCACATACAGCACCTCCAGCAAAGTCGAATGCAAAATACAAAACGGCCACGATTATCAAATCAAGTCGCGCCACATCTGAAGTTATCTGATATGATTTGTTTACACGTCACTATGAAGCTGAACCCGTTGTAAGACGAGCTCGCAGGTATAGCATACGCAGCGTGAAAATATCTGACACCCTCAAACATGCAATCAAATTTGACAAAAATCGGCAGACATTACGATTTTCGGTCAAACATACAGCAGGGATATGCGATACCAGAGCGCTGGTATCCATCTTGCTTATGCAAGAGGGGGAACAGATCGTGCCTGGTGATCCCTTTTGAAAAACCGATGCACAGTGAATTAAGAATTGATGCACTTTGAGCTGTGATCATATGCCGCGATTTTTCACATCGGGCGATCGGGTTCCCACACGTGTTGCGTCCGGAGCCGACCGACAGTTGCCCTCGGGCTCGCATACGCCTTGTCCATCTTGCGCGGTTCAATGCATGCAATTCGCGCGAGACAGAAATTGGATTATCATCCATAATTCAATATTTCGCATAGTACATAACGCTGTGAAC
>NHOP01000495.1:0-14732 GCA_018697155.1 Pyramimonas parkeae | reverse complement strand
ATCAATTCACATATCCGCAATGCTACATACCCAGAGTACTATAATTCCTAGATGCCATACGGAGTAATTGCTATCGCATATTACTCGGCTCTATGGGACATTTCTAGTACTATGACAAAGCTGCGAATGCCGCCTTTGCTTTAATGCTTGGATTCGACGTGCATAGTGCTGTAGGCTTGTTCAAATGCTTTTAGTGTCGAGTAAGCCATCTGGCATCGTCAATGTTGTATACACACACATGGGGACATGATCCTAACCATAAGGGCGTTGCATGTATATCCATGTTCGTATATCCATCCAGCACCTTGCCACAGTTTTGCTTGGTTGCACGGCAAAGCAAATATTCATTTGACAGCTTGAAATGTGAGGGGAGACAATCCACAAGAAAACGAGAAAGCTGGATCTTGTGACCATGCGTTATTTCCCAAAAGATGCCTTGAGTTTGGCACAAGTGGAACAGATCATATACAAAAGGAAAGCAGATGGTGTGCAGGTATTCATCCGAGCGCGCTCATAACAAAATCAAATACCGCACATATATCAGTCGATCAAGTTCCAACGATGATAAAATGGCATAATGAACCTGTTGATGGCGCGTCATGTCATATCACTGACAACCCTGCTCGTACAGCACGTGGCGGATGCACTCCTGACGACAGTGTCGTGCGCTGTAAATAGACGGTGCTCTCGTCACGTGACAACCAATACCAACGCAGCATGTTGAGCCGGTACAACATGCAGGTGTGGGCTATCAATTCACATTTCCATAGTTATCACGTCCCTGAGTATCTTGAACTCCTATATATTGAACAGAGTAATTGCTACCGCACAATATTATGCCAACGGTATATCCTTCCTGTACACATCCGGAAGTCAACCTTCATATTCAAATTCCCATGGGCATGCCCTTACTACATGCAACGTGTATTATACATGCAATCGAATGATTGATGTCCCGTACTTCATTTTCAGGTCAAGTATGTACTACACTGCCAAGCCCTTGTGCGTACGTATCGCTGTTTCTTGAAAACAGTGCTACATATTCAGTCGAACGTTGGATACGATGCGCCTTCGAGATTGCACGAACAACCGCATTGGCGCATCATTCAAAGGTGATACGCTTCCACACAGCATACCAATCGACATACATGACGCGATAGCTTTATGTGCAATAACAAAGCTACCTTTACCCTGATGGCGCGGGTCTGGTTGCATGCTTGCAAGCAATGCGTCGAACTATTGATCTCTACGGCTCACGTCATATAGCGCCTCGCTCGGATTGTGTGCCTCTCAGATATAATGGCAAAAACCAAAGCCGAAACTCGTCTCGCTTCCACTGATCCCTGTTCATGAGAATAAATGTTTCACACAGAATACTTTAATCTAGCTTCTATGCGAGTTGTGAATGCGAAAGCACATGTGAAATGCCCTTGATCTCAAATTTAGGAGATCAGTTCAGGGTTTTAAATCCATAGCCAAGCTAGGCGGCTGCGCGTCTTCTCTGTGCATGTGAGAGTATGATGCTCGTAACTTGCGCAGCTCAGTGACTTGCTCAGTCAATCTATCTCTTCCGAATGCATCCAGCTGGCGTTCAAAAACCTGGCGTGCCTTATCATACACCAGCTGCAGCCTGAGGGTGGAGAGCCAAATTCATGCGCAAATTCCAATCAACTCAAAATGCGTTTGATGCATGGATGCATCAAGCGCGAGCATCAAGACGATTTGCATGCACAACAGATGCAGAACCGCAGTGTGTTCTGGACCGTATCCTTACCAGTGACGCACGCGTCTTGGCAATCCACGTGACCATCCAAGTGGGCCGCTTCAACGCGTAACATATGGTTCACAGGTTATGATCCCAGTCCATCTGCGCACCTGCCCTGCCTGATGTAGGACTTGATTAGCTGCGCAGACTCCTGAGGCCACCACCTCAACGTTGCGTGCGGAGTGCGCTTGGCCCAGTCTTTGACACCCTCCTCCAGATCTAGGCCAAGCCTATCCAGAAGCAACACAAGTGACTCGTCCATTGCTTCGAAAATCAACACCAGCAGCTGGGTGGAGTTGCGCTTCAGCTCCGCGAGCGCCGTAATAGCGGTGCCAGCCTCCCTGTCGACGAACAACGCCAAGTGTGAGTCTTCTCGAATTCCTGGCACAAAAGTGAAAAGGTATACGCTCGTAATTGGCATGCCACATTTGCAGTGTACGCGGCTGCTCGTCTTCAAACGTCAATAGCATGGGCTAACTCATCAAGAACATGTGGAACGATTTACCTAGGCTCCCCCGCACAGCTACAGAAACAAAGAGATTCGCCATTCCTGACAAGCACATTGAAAAGCTCCTGCATTGTGACAAATCTGGACTCTGTGCAACTCAAGAGAAAAGCACACCTCCGACCACGGCTCCAGCTTCCGTGTTTGGATCCACAAACAATCAAATAGCATTATGTGCTGTTGTAACGTGCTTTAAAATAAAACTGCGCAACAAACGACAACCACACAGACACTGGTAGACCCGCTTCGTGCGAGCGAAAGCGTGCGCTGCTTCAAACAGTCGCTGCACCGGCATGTGGGTCGTTAACACCAACAGCAGCAACGGAAACAAGCATTGCTCCACGCAGGTGCGCGCTGCTTCGACATTAGTTTGTCAGACGCTCACACCACAACCAGCACAGCTTTCCATACGTCGCGCCAAGATCCAGAGCCACCGCGCGCGCACCCGGTGGGAGCCCAGTCAAGGAGGTAGCGGCTCCATGTCTGGCGGATGAAAGCATCCGCCTGCAGCCTGTTGGGCGGCTTGAACGGGTCTCTCCCAAGGGCCTGCTGGCGGTAGTGGTACACCGACACCAGCTGCTCCGCCGGCTCACGTAACGTCACCACCTGATCAACATCCACAACGCGCCCGGATTCGCTAGCTTGCTGACCAGGTGTACGTCGCAGACTAGTATGAAATTTCTCCATGCCACGCTTGCTCAGGCCACATTTGCCAACTGCGGCTGCGGTCATGACAAGCTATCGCTCTTGTCCAAACCACTGGATAAGGCAGTGAAGACTTTACTGGAAATCGTCTCGCTCCCTACACAGAATCGGGCAGCGCTATTCAACTCTTTGGGTCGGACCACTGATGGAGAGGCCGGTTGAGGCCACACCTGCAGCAGATTGGGCTTGCTCGCGATGAAAGCATCGCGCTGACTGGCGCGTTGGCCGAGATTGTGGCAACACACCACGTCGTCCGCGGGCCCCAGCTGGGCGCAATCAGTGTTGTGCTCGTACCTAAGAAGCTGCCTCCTGGGCGGAGACATCCGATCCGAGCCCCTGCCAGAGGCGGACCTGCACGCGTCCAGCGGCGGGTGCGGGGGCAGTTTGGGGTTAGACGCCAAACCACAGCGATTAGAAACTTGCTGCGAACTACTAGTGTGACGCAATGGGGAAGGGAGGGGGGCATTAGGGACAAGGTTGGGACACACACTCTCGGAGGTGGAGCCTGCGGCCATCGATGTGCATAATGAAGTGCGCGGGCAATCGCATTGACCTCAAACACAAAAAAACAGCGGCATCTTCAACAGTCTCCAACAGCATAGCGTGATTGTGTTTCCCATTCGTGCGACCAATGTCAAGACCCATTCGACAGGTGGAAAGAAGCTACACCACAATGACACCACCACAGCAGAAGTCCGTCGTGCACGCACAGCGCATCACGCGCCCGGCCAGCTCAACAACTCTTTGGGAATGTGGTGACATCATTCACGACACCCGCGGTCAAACAGAGATATCCAGCTGCGCACGAACCGGTGTTGTATCGCGCCGCTGCAGGCTAAATATAGAACTACAGCGTAGCACAGCGAGGCAGCCCAGTGCTAGCCATGACGGCTCTTGCATGCTACCGTTCAATACGTCGTCAATCTTCTACAACCTTAATCCCAAACAGTTGTAGCCTCCCACAGACAGGATGAACTTGGAAACAAAGCCGCCCACGAAGGAGCCAGTAGCAGCCAACACCATGACAGTGACGTCATTGCAAGGTTGGCCACTCTCCAGCACAGATGATGAGACACAGGGAGCGAGGGGCGGAATGCAAATATGCCACACCCCACTTGGTATCAATTAGAGCTCGCGCCTGGAGGCTGATGATGCAATGTTTTCATTCAACGGGGCACACTCGAGTTTATCTTCAGCGGATGTTCAGAAAATGGGAAGAACAATTATTGGTTTACATCAAGATATTGACTCGAACGGGAATGCGAGAACATTCGACAAGTACTGTAACGAGAGCTGCAACAAGTGAATCATGGAGGACCACAGTAGGGGATGTGAACATTTCTCGGAATCACGTAGCATGAGCCGTTGCATTGTACATTATGATTCATCGGTAAGGAATATTGTGAGATGTGTAGTCAGTGTATCATGTGAGATGCTTCGCACGTAATTCACTTCGGAATGCACATTTGAACATTCGACGCGTGCGCACAGGTGCGTCGGCGCTTGCGATACTCTGCCGAGCGTGCAAAGTCTTGCTGTGAAATTCCCTTGGGCGAGCAAAGCCACCTTCAGCGGAAACCACTTGACGCATCGCCCACCCTTCGCATTCTGTGATCAAAATCCCTTGCGCCTAATTCTGTGCAAGCGTGAACGCAGGAACAGAAACCTTTTTCACCATGCAGGAACATTCCACAAATGCATGAGGAGACCCTGAAGACCCATTTAGTCAAGGGCATAATTCAATCCAGGTGGCAAACAACCCAACTTTTCGTTTGATGCCCTTGGAACCGAATGTGGGTCTTTGAACGTCTTTTTAAAACAAACTCTGTGCGAAAGCAAGAGATCTTGCTTATTGCAGGATCTCTGCAGACAATTGTGCAGAGAATTGTGCACTGCACAATCATCTGTGCACTGCACAGATGATATGCAGAGCCCGTCAACCTGCATATCATCTGTGCAGCGCACTCAATATCTCTTGAGTTTACTTCAAAGACAGGTACCTTCTGCTCATCCGCCAGAGGTGACACGTAAGCTCACATGCATAAAGCGGAATCTGATCCCTTCTCCGCATTGAGCCTGATATATATAGATGAGAGTTATTATGCACTCGCCGGGTGGTATGTGGGTTGATGCTCGATCAAAGATGCACGATTATATTCAAGTTGAGCCCTATCGGAGCTCACTCCAACGCAAAGGGACCAAGAGCACACGTCCCCGCGTGATTCTTAATGCTTCTGGCAATTTGCGCGTTGGACGTCTCCGGTGAAACATTGTCTGCAGCTCCGTCACCCTAAATTCTGGACTTCGACGAAACTCCAGCGCCGCTGCTCGCTCCCATCCTGGTGGTTGTTCTCGACGTTTAGCTTGAGACACCACTGTTCAAAAGTTCCCAGCCCCGAGTGCGAATTGTGACCGAGGACTATCAAACACTCGTCCCTTTTGTGTTTTTCTGCATGCGTCTCGACGGGGGGTAGGCTGTGCGTACGCTAGGGGCAGCACGCCCGCGGTGTAGCCCACTCTGCGTTTATAGAGGCCTTGCCGCCCGCCCCCCTGGGAGGCGGAGAGGTTGGCGCGCAGCACGGCGGTGTCCGGGGAGGTGATGCGCAGACCCCGCCGCAACGCGTACCTGCACGTGGGGCCAGCACAGCTTAAGATGAACCTCCAGCCTGTAGCATGGCGCAGGCACGCTGCGCGAGAACATGCTGCTCTGGTGTTGAATACAGTGTGGATGTGACGGGCGGAGTGCCAGGGGCAAACACGCAAACACCGGTTTAAGGTAGATTCAAGGCTAGCGGGATTTTAGATGGGGTTGGCCACTTGGAATGACCTCACGGCTAGTACGCTCGACATTGAATCACCAGAATAGCCGAGCCATCGAATCGAAGAGTTCAAACCTCAATACCTATTCCCGCACCGCAAATCGAAGTTCGTACAACTAAGAACTCCAGCGTTGGGTGCACCTCGTTTGTACAACATAAGCCGGACGCTTGCCCAAGCCGTAGAAGAGCAGTGGTGGCATGATTGGGTGCCTGGGGGAACTCCCTGACCGTGCACACCATCGTAGCACACACACTAAAAATTTCGGTTTTCAATAGCATCTTGGTCGTTCCTCCATGCCTTGCTCATCTAGGTGATTGTCTGTCAATGAGGTCTATCACACCATCCGATCCACAAGGTTACCAGCTATGAGGGTAACTAGTTGACAGCATATTCATCGTCCTTGTGCGTTCAAGGGTACACTGCTCAAAACCTTTCGTCTCTCGAAATGGACTATATGCAAATTGAACATGCTCACACAAGTAGTATCAAAGACACGCAGCAGAAACAGGAATCAGCTAATCAAGCAACACAAGTACTGGCTCTGAGCAGGAACATGAAAGCAAACGCTACACGAACACTGAAGCTGATTCTTCGTGAATGAAAAGGGTTTGTCAAATGAGAGCAAGTGCCTTGGGGTCATATCGAAGCAAGGCGTAAACAAAAGGACAGCGAAAATCGACGCATTTCATGTCGTTCACCCCGAGCATATGAAAATAACACTGCGCTCAAGACCTTTCAAACGGGTGTGCTGAACAGCGTCCCATGAATATATGACTGCCTCACATGACATAAAACAAACAAAGCAGTGTAGAATTGGCTTATGACTTGTTTGGGACATAGAACTTGGCAAAATGAGATCAGACACAACTGTGGTGACGTAAGAGAGTCTTTAGATGCGGCAAATATAGAGCCAATGGAGAAGTTGTTCTCCGAAGACACATTGTCAAACACCTTGATATCCTGATAACGTTACACTGACAACCTGTTGTGACGTAATTACGGCATTCTCAACACCAAAGAAATCAAAACAATCTTCATTCACCTGTGAAGGATTAAGCACACAGTGCTACCAGCGACTTTCCGCAACTTCCAGTACAGTACTGGCTGAGAGGCAGGGGAGGAATTTGTCGCAGCAGAGACTATGGCTGGCACCTTGAAATGGTCATTCACATCAGGTGAATATGCTGCAATTCAAGGCACAAAAAAAAATAAGTTCCGGATACAAGCTTTCTAGATATTCGAGCTGAACAATATCAACAAAATTGCGCACTAGATATACCAAGTTCTGTGATCGCCAGGTACAGACATGGAAACATGATTACGGTGGTAGTTCTGGTCATCATAGGGTTTTATATTTTCGAGAATTGTACCACAAGCATATACAAAATCGTCGAACAAGATGTGCTACACGATAATCAGTCTGGTGCATGTCTGAGTCTAAACCCCGTGAACCCAACACCGAACACTGACCACAGGGTGGCAACTAGTCGTGTACAGCCAAAATAAAATCATATCACACAAACCCCCATCAGAACTACCTTCGTATCCTGTTGCTGCATGACATAAAACGTGCACCGTTATCATCAAGGTAAAAGGCCTGCCATCAGCCATCATTTCTTGCTTGCTGTTTCGGGTCCCCCTCCACTGGGTGACGCTCCACCAATATAGGATATGCGATCACCGAGTATTCTTACAGAAACTAACCGAAATTCGATAGCGAGGCATTCATCTCATCATTTCACGCTTCTTGATAACTTTGAGCGTGGTGAATCGAAAAGTCTGTTGATGAACGGTGATGGACCCCGTTCTGAGTTTACACAATGGGTGGTCAAGCACGGCAAAAACTGCAGTGACGTGGACGCGGCGACCGACGGAAGCAACAGGCGCCGTGGATGAGTCAGAAGCGTAATCGGCGGTGTTCCCGCTTCGATGCGTATACCTTCTACGAGTTAAGCTCACTCGCAGGATGCAATGATTTAACCAGTTCTGAAGAAAGTGTTGGCTACATTCGAAAAAGCCATCAGCTCCGTAATTCATGTCGGATTTCACCCAGCAGCCATTTCATTTGTAGTCTTGTTTACATGGCGTGGTCACTAGAGAGACGTGGAATAATCCAATGCATATCGAATCCAATTGTCATGTTCGGGAATGGGCGATCGCGTACTGTCGTCTGAGTTCGCGAGCCTTCACATCGAGAGTGGGATGCCGCAAATGTACAATATGCACGCCCAAAGCCTGACATAAGCAAGGAAGTCTGGACTGTCTGTGGTGGTAGGCCCAAATTCTGGCTCATATCCGTAGGTGTCGGTATATCTGTTGAATCTATAGGATGTCACCAACAGCTAAACGATCGCCCAAATGCAACTCTAGGCGCAAATTTTCTGAGACCCTGACATCACTGCCAAAATACTGGACATACTGGACAAAACGTTTCCGGAGCACACGATGTCGACAGCAAACCGTTTTTGATGTGATCCATGAGGACCGGCAACTCTTTCCCCCAACCATGTATGCAATCGTGTGAACCTCCGATTACAGAATTCAGAAATAGTAGGTGGGAATCTGCGTCACCAAACCGGATAATCGAGTTTGGGCGGAAGGACACGCCATCGGGATTGATACGGCACGGCGACGCTACACTCTTCCCCGGTGCAATCTAGATTCCCGGATCCTTTCTCGATGGTGGCGATAGATACGGACTATAGCCTAGTGGCCTCGGACAGTAGAGATTTCGTACGTCTGAAATACCCGGCTACGCGGACCCTTCCAAATTCACAAATCGCGATTTTTTTTTCTCCTGCGGGGTGTCTTCGGATAATCGCAAATCCGAAATCGACAACTGGCCGTGATCGGGATTGCCGAACCCATGCAAGTATGGTTTGGAGATCCACGGACGCTCTTCAGATCCTCCCAACAAAAGGATGGATGCCGAGGATATTGCACAGTACACACCAAGTTAAACCACCTAGCATTTTGCACTTTTGACCGAAATCAGGAGCCTCGCCGGAGGTGAACACATAGTACTACTGTGCACACGCATGCCAAGTTCGTGGGAATCTCAGGCAAAGATGTTTAGTGATCCAGGCAGTGGGTGAAGCGGTTTTCACGCGAGAGAGGACCGTATCGCAAACCTGGCTCTTCGGGTTTAAGGCGAATGCGTGATCCGGAAGTGGCGGAGAACGCGGTTGGGATGCATCCGCGAGCCTCAATTGATGTGTGTGATTCACGCTTCAGAGTATCCGGTGTCAGAGGCGACTGCGCATCAGAAGACACATGGTTTACCCTCCAGTATTCAGGCTTGCGTATCGATCGAGGGTGTGGGAAGGAATGTAGTCGTTTCGGGCGCCTTCAGCTTCTCATCCATCCGTCAGTCAGCGGTGAACCCTCCCTCTGTTGGATCGATCGGCAATCGTTCAGTAGGAGCATGGGAAGAGAATTCATATTTTCAAAAATCTCACCAGTTCACAGCACACAAGTGGGGGAATTTTTTCCAATGTCGCTCCCGATAGGAATGACGTGCAAGGGAACAATTATTGTCGACTGACATGGGCGGTGAGACGTAGCATCGCAATGGCCATGCTCCGGATGTTTGAAATGCATGACCGTTTCCCGTGCGATGTTGACTCCACTCAGTTGTACACGGCCCGTACACATTGCGTTGGTATATATTTGGATGTTCCCAAGCCCAAGACGACCGTTATCCACCTCCACCAATCGCGTGGCTTCAGACTGCTTCACGCCGAAACGCTGCTTCCATCTGGATCGACTCCTTGGCTCCACGGCGATGCGGCGCTGCATGTACGGGCGAGAAGCCCCGGCGGCTGCGAGGCAGTGAACACGGTTCCAGCATCTTGTGGTCCGGAGAAACACTCTCGTCGACGCGGGAGGCCGGTGTCGGCAGTGGCGCCGCAGGGCCGTGAGCCTCTGCCCCCACGCGTCCGTAGCGCCGCGAAGCCTCTACCGACTTCCAGAAGATGCGCGGGCCCCCAACCGGCACATCTGGCGTGGGTCGGGCGTGGAGGGCCCCGCACACGCGGCAGCTGGCATCCACAGGATGGGAGGCTCGTGTGATTCCAGCAAGCACAGGAACAACTTGTGTGTTACTTGCGGCCGCGCTGCGAGCTGCTTTGTAGAAAATTCATGCTTCTGTACTTTAGACCAGCATTTCCAACTTTCAAGCAGACCTGCGATGATGGGACGTGAAAACATATGCTTCCCCGGTATAGGATGCTCCCTCTCCTGATCTCGGTATTCCTCGCAACCCAATTCGGGTAAAATATTCGGGGCTTGTAATTGGGCGCAGGCCCAGGGTTGAGCAAGACGCGAAGGGGCGAGCTCGATGGTGCAGACCAATCCGTGAGTGGTTTCGATCGACTGCGGCCTAAATGTAACGGGGACCGTAACGTGTAGCGGAAACCGTAACGGTGGGAACGCGCTCGAAGGAACACGTCTCAGGGGACAACAAACGACACTGTACCATCAGTCGGGGAAGCCTACAACCTCGCACGCGCTAACTTCCCTCAAGGTAAACCAACAGTTGCCGCTGTAAACAAAACAAAGATATAGACCTAGGAATTTGATAAAAAAGAAGTTGCTTGAGTCTAATTCTCTAACAATATCCCGGAAGGGCATTTTCAAGCTTGACGCCAATATTCTTGTGCCTCGAGAAGTTTCACGTACTTCGGCTTCGTATACCAGGTGATGACCTTCCCCGAATATCCATGGTATTCGATAACAAATGTGAAAGTTCCCCAGATATCGATAATTCCAGACACCGATTTCCAAATTGATGTTGTGGGTATTGTGTTCCTGCTTGACGAATTGTTCGCCCGCAATCGCTTATGTCTTGACCCCGCAGGACTGGCGTCATATTACATGATGATTGCTGCGCAAAATGTACCGTCACTAATGCGCATTCGAATTGTATGAAATTGTGAAGGAACTTACACAAAGTCTCTGCTCGAGTGATTTCCAAGACAAGCCTATGTTTTGCTGAATTTAGGATCTTGATTCGCTGTTTGTTTCTCACGCATGGTTCTGTGCAGGTTGCAGTCGCTATCCAAACATCAAAATCGTTTTGAAGCATGGAATTTGTGCGGGTTTCTTCGCTACGAGGAGACTCGATTGGGCAGCAGGCAGAGTTGGACAGCTTCGTCTTGAAAGAACCCGCAAAACTCTCGCACATCGCCACAGACACAGTGTCGCGTCAGTCAGCGATCAGTCCTGGTGGCCTCGCGAATGCTTTTGCTGCCGCAACATCGACCAATCAGGCGCTTGTTCAAGTGCATCCATCGCAACGTCCCCAACCTGGAACTGCCGCTCTGCGTGATCTTTTCCTTCTTCCTTGGAACTCAATATACTTCAACGCCTCCTATGGGAACGTGCCATGGCCGGTATGCGGCCTTTGTGTAGATGTCTTTTTTGTGAAATCCTTGTCAACATGAAATCATAGAATGTTCTTTCCAATAACAAATACGGGAAGCACAGTAACAATGTTTTTTCCGTCTGGGGAACATTCGTCTTTCTCGAACCTTCCAGAGGTGCAGCTTTTCACCTTGCTCGTAGGTATGGATCGGATGTCCATGATGCCATCGTACTTTCTGCTAGATTGACGTATCCTCGCGTGCAGTATTATCTCACGAACGTAGCCTCAAAGATCGAGGCCTTCAACCCCTGGCACGAAAACGATGTTTCATGCGCGAATCATATTGAAAGATGTAAATTTCCTGAATACAGTGACAATGCAATGCGGCTATGTTTGATTCAACCGAATCCCAAATGTCCTTGTGGGGGTAGAACGTCCCGCGCATCCACATTGCATCTCTGTATTTGTGCAGATTTCATTCACAACACCTCATCTGTCTCGTTGCTTTCCATGTTGCAGGTCATGCAGGCGCAATGGCGGCTGCAGGCGCAATGCGAAGCCAATCCACAGGATTGGATGCTGGGAGGGGTGGCCCCACAATTGCAGAGGGTACGAGCGCGAGTGGCAAGGTACATCAACTGTCAGGCTGCTGACTTGGCGCTTGTGGAGAACTGCACCTCGGCTGCGAACGCCGTGCTGCGCTCAATACGTGTGCCACCCGGTAATTCCACGCGCATGCCTGTCGTGATTCAGGTTACCCTTACTCCTGTTTATCCTCCACCTGAGTCAAATTTTGACAGACAATTTAGTATTTTGCATGGAAGTTCGCTGCTCCACCTAACAGCAACCTCGATTCATATATTGCACATGTCACATGCATGCACATGCAGCGCTTGCAGTGCTTCTGATCAAATGCTGCACGCGCATGGTGCTGGGCAACCGATGTTCACTCGGCTTGGATTGGCGTGGATGCCCACCATGCAGGGTCCACGCTGCTGCACCTAAGCACGGCGTACGGAGTGATCAAGAACCTCATGGCCCACACTGCGGAGCTGGCGGGAGCTGTGGTTGAGGAGGTGGGAGTGGAATTCCGTGCAGGCTGCCCTCCTTGTGCACGCGGGGGAGTTTCGCTGTCGGCGGCGGTGGAGGCGGCGCTGGAGCAGGCGCAGCACCGCGGGGCTCCGGTTGTGCTGGCCTGCTTTGACCACATCGCCAGCTGCCCAGGGGTGCTCATGCCGGTGGTGCGCTTGCTTGCCCTTGAGAATGTGGCATGGGCATACGCAGGGAGGCCTATCGAAAAATTTGTCTACTAGTCGAGAAAGAGAGCTGAAGTGTTTACAGCTGGGGCGACGAGCTTGGGACGCTCTTTTCCTGGTTTTCCAATTAAAGTTGTGGTTGCTACTGAATTTCTGCAGTCTGGTTTGTTGAATCTGTGTGCATTGTTTAATGACGTTACTTACTGGAAACGTCATCAAGCTCTGTTGCTGGCATCACTCTAAATGTCTACATATCGGAGCGACTCTTGGATAGGGTATGAGAATAAAGGAGTGGGAGTGTGATCCAGAGAACACGCCTGAAGGGATAGAGCAAAATGGGACTATCCTTTTAAATGCTTCATCGCCAGCAGGGTATGCAAAACAGATGGACGCTAGAAATCTTAGACCCGTATTTGGTGCACACCCGCTAATGCCGACCCTCCTCATGCCTTGGCGAGTGCAGATGGAGCTGGCGCGGGTGTGCCAAGCGCGCGGCGTGCCTGTGATGTTGGACGGTGCCCATGTTCTGGGGCAAATGCGTGTGGACGTGGCCGAGCTGGAGGCAGCTGGCGTGTGCTTCTGGATTTCGGACGCGCACAAGTGGCTCTTTAGCCCCAAGGGCTCAGCCGTGCTCTGGGTCAAGAGTCAATTCCAGGTGCGCATGTGTTGGAACATGCTCGCGGGTAGAGCCGCATCTTGCGCGCGATTTCAATCTGCAGTGATCAGTGCTTGGATGCACTTGTGAATCTGGTTCGAGGCAATGTCATGGGGTTTAAGGTCCAGGCTGTTTTGTTTAAACCCTGAGGGCTTCAATTCTTTATGCTCACTTATACCCTCTCCACCCCAAGGGATTGCCATTGTCTTTTGCCGTGATCGCTCAACCAGCCCAGACCTATGCAGAGCATGCGGTTGATCCACTCTCTTGCGGTTGGTTGCTTCGCAGGCGGAGGTGTTCCCGGCGGCGTTGGGGGCGGTGGTGCGTTCGAGCGCGTCGCTGGCGGCGTTTCTACCAGCAGCCACCGCCGGCCTGTCGGAGTTTGAGATGCGGTTCCAGTACACTGGCACCCGAGACTACACCCCGCTGGCGGCGGTGGACGCCGCCATGGACTTCCGCGAGATTATCGGGGAGGAGGCCATTGTGCAGTACAATCACAGCATGGCAGTGTGGGCGCAGACGAGCCTTGCCACCCTGTGGGGCACGGAGACGCTGGTCCCTGAGGAGTGCACTGCGGCTATGGCTCACATCCGGCTGCCTACAATCCGCAGCCGGCAGGGGGCCTCGAAGCTGGGTGCCATGCTTAAGCAACTGCACAACATCCATGTGCGTCTCTCGCGCTCGACTTTATGGATCTTATAATTGGAAGAGCTATGGGCCTCGTACGAGGCCAAAGTCCGCTTGCATGACAATTATCTGTACACTAAGCTCCGGTCATCAAAAACCTCTAGGGAGTGTGATGGCCATCGTCCAAGTCGGGTTGCTTTGCCTCATTTATCCTAGGACCAGGGATCCCGCATTTCAAGATCCACAAACCACTTCGCAAACTTGCCCGGATTGTCACCCTCACCCACCTCCCTCAAGCATTGCCTTGAGTTTTTGCATGTTGGTACTTCTGCAGGTGATGCTATTTGCGCTTCCACCTCCGCAAATGGCACAAGGCGAGACGCCCAAAACCGGGGACTCATTCTGGGTGCGCCCGTGCTTCCAAGTGTATGTGACCCACCAGGATGTGGAGTTGCTTGGGCAGGCTGTGCTAGACTTGGCGCCGCTAGCGGAGTCTGCTGAGGTGTGCCTACGGTGGCTCGCGAACCACCGCAACAAGCAGCCTACCCCAAGCGTTGCCTCGGGAGCAGCGGTGTCTGACGCCATCCCCGTGCCCCCGTCACCCACCGCGTCCGCTGTCTTCGGGACGACTCCGCCGACAAGCCACGCGATCCAAGCGGAGATGATGAGCCAGGCCCGAGCCCTGCATCACTTGCACAACCAACACCTTGAAAGCATATCGAAGGCTGAGCCCTTGGGCCAGCTTCATGGGGGCGCGGCGGTGGTGGGGTCGCCAGACTCGGTTCTACAGGGGCGCCGCGTCAACCGCGTGGCGTCGTGCGAGTCGGTGTCTTCGGTGCTGTCCTCAGTGCAGTCGGACTCGTCATCCCATCGCTCCGTTGCAGACCTGGCGGACCTCAACTTCCAAAGGCCCTGACAAAGTTCGCATACTGCTGTAGTCGTGGCTGAAGCAGACATTCTCTTATGTTGTCTCTTATACACATCTAGATGTGTATAAGAGACAGGTCCCCATATATATATCACAATGTTTGAAT
>NHOP01000494.1:0-14750 GCA_018697155.1 Pyramimonas parkeae | reverse complement strand
CGACCACCCTCTGAGATCGATGGCATTTAATGATGCTCTACAAGTCCGATGATACCAATACGGGGGGTACGCATACTTTACCGATGTTGTATCATCGATTGGTTCGGTGGGAAAATTGTTCGCAGCACTACGAACAATATTGTATTATTGTTATTCGACCTTTGTGTTCTTGGCGCCCACACGCATAGTCCGCGGGCTCGCGGCCGTGTCCCTGCACGAGGCACGCATCGAGCGCGGCATGTCGTGTTGCATCACGAACTCGCCGAAACTTGCGGAATCGCCTTGTCAAATTCATCGTACGATTGATAGATGTGCGCCAGCTCAATAATGACTACATACACGAAGCTTTAGAAGGCCCCTTTAGAAGACGAAGCTTTATCGGAGCATGCGACCCACACCTCTGTTTCTGTTCTCAACGCTCCTGACATGGCTCTACTGCACACGACTTCGCGTTCGGGGTATGGTCCTTCGTGCATGTCATCTCAATGCAGTTTTTTTTTCATATCATGAGAACGAATTGATCATCTGCATGGGGCGATATGCAGAGACTCAGGGCAACGCCGGCTGTATCGGTCCTTTTTATTCAAGTCAGCAAACGTTTCAGTCTGTGGCTTACTAAACATGCGCATCTGAATTATGTAACTCTGTGATATCCTAGTAACCGTCTCAAGTGGTTCTTTTGGTAATGATTTCGCCATTCTTGCGCGGACATGCGTGTGTGCATGCACCATTGGGAAAGGGTTTGAATGGGTTCTGTGAGACTTGGTGTGCACAAGGCCTAGCGTATGTGTTTCAATACAAGGTACAACACGTTGTAAACGATGAAGGTAAAAAAATTGTGAACCTTTTTACAGTGCATTAAGATCTCATTTTTATGCAGATGAAAGGGTTGCATAAATCATCACGAAGCAGACAATTCACACTACGTCATCATCATGAAAGCACCCACTTGCTTGTTAGGGGATGTTCTGGACTTCAGGACTTGATTTCTCACGGGATCATGCGCATAATGGCGATTTTTCAAGTCTACCTATTGAATTTTTTCTTCAATTACTCTATGTGATGCATGATGTTCAGTATTATACCATTAAAGTGCCTTTACTGCCAGTTTGTTTAGATGTTAGGTATCCAAGTTTTAGGGCATGTATAGTAGTTGTTTTGTCTTGCAAATTGAAAAATTTGCTGTTCCCTGCGCTTGCTTTGGCATTTAATTCTGAGAGAAGATCATGTTTGAGAGGACTGCAATGCGTCGTAAGACGTACACTAGGCACACCTTGAACTCATTGTCACCAGCCTTTTGACGTAAACTCCTTGTTGCTAGTTGCTGTTCTTGCAAACACACAATTGACATGTATTCTGACGCATTGTGTTAGAGTGAGTATATCTTAATTGAATTCTTCTTTCGGCACACTTCGTGAATTCACTGAGCCCTCATGCCATGTTAGAATACCTGCATGGGAACAGAACTGCGCACCTGTGAGCAGAAACGGATATCGAATGAGTCACGTGTTAAATTCCGCTGTTGTGTAAGAGACCCTTGAAATCACAGCTGCATGACAAGAGCTCAAATTGCATTGCACAGTAGAATCTATGGACAAGTCTGTCTGCCGATGTTCGCATGACAATATGTTTCAGACTTGACGTTGTTTGCTGCATATATTCAAGTCGCATGCCATTGTGCAAGCCGTTTCAAGGATTTTTGGGATGCATGAAATCGTTAGCTCCTGCTCTTCCAGCATGGTGGATGTAAGCGTCTATTTTGTTAACTAAAACTGTTCTCGCTCCGAAATCAAGAAATACATACCATTGCTTTTCCGGGTCGTAGATCAATATACCAAACACTTAAGCCTGTGCCGCGAACTGGTCACCAAACATGGACTTAGATCTCAATGTGCAGACTGAATTCAAAATGAATACATGGTTCAAAATTTAAATTCTGCCACATGTCACAACCTCACATGCTTCTGAGGGTATGATGTCAATGCACTAGGATAATGTCAATGTCATGCAAGCAATCAACAGACATGCCATCGAGGGACTATGTACTTTCGAACCCTATCGAGTGGGGATCTTAGTAAACATGCATCCCAAATATTCTCCAGTAAAATGATTATATCTTGGAGCCAATCCTGACGTTACATTGCGGACTGTTTATTGATCATTGTGCACAATTCCGTTGTTTTTTTCTCGCTTGCTGCTGTTGCAATGCAGGCGAGGGCTACGAGGAGGAGAAAATCACAGCATACAAAATCGAGACGCAACCACACATACATGTCGGCCCCATCCAAAAAAACTTTGAGATGTTGCGGTCAACTTTCATGGGCGGAGACAAGTACCCGCATCCCCTTGTGGTGAGTTGTAGATATAGGATTTCGAGTTGGGGTTTCCCAGTGCCTTACTTTTGGCTGGTGGTGAGTGCCTTTCAGATGTTTAGCCTGGCTTGATACTTTGACAACAACGTCACGTTCAGGATGCCCGGCTATGTTTGCTATCAGCGAGCTGCACCGCAAGCCTGGACTCCAAATCTACTGTAATCAAATGACTGATTGCTGTCGCAAACTAGTGACCTGGCCAACAGACCGGTTTCAAATATGTGCTCCTGCTGCTGGTGCACCTCCGGGGGTGTGTGCAAAATGTTTTGCACGACTGTTGTATGCAAAATAAGATGACAATCAAAAGAGAAACCAGCGACTCATCGCTTGCGCAGCCTTTTCTCGATTTTCCACCACGAGTGTATGCCACAGTGCAAGCAAGTAAAGCTTGAGCACCCGTTTTTGAAATGGTTTGGAACATCTAGGAACTCGAGATATGCGGTCTGCCTGATCTTTCGTGGAATGGATGTGACATAACTGAAGGGAGGGCCTGAACTGATGTGAGCCCATCCATGCTCGCAGTCGCTTTGTATGCAGATCCCGTAACATGTTTGGTAGGCGTTGGTTTACAATTAAGGGTTGATTTTTGAAGTTCAGCCTGGTAGGACGTAGGAGCGAATGCATCAAGCGCTAAGTCTACATTCTACAAAGCTGGAGTCTGAACAGCGTAGAAGCCCGTGAAGTGATAATTCGCAAAGACCTATCAGAATTCTCCTGGCATGTTTGCGCCTCAAAGATTCAGGGTATGAGGAGCATCCACCTCATTGATTATGTACCAGGGTTTGCTCAGTTCTACATCCCGATGCAGATGCCTTTTCTGGGGAAGATGCAGGATGGTGGTGTGAGGCGTGTGTGTCCTGATCGAAACAAGGCACGAGCTGTTCCAGTTGTTTACGTGTCCTTGCTTCTGATGTGTATTATGATAACACCAATAATCGCAAGATGGGAGTTTGGTGCAATGCTCACAGTCAGTACGGCAAGGCCACGCTCGCTCCCGGAAGTTGACCTGCCAGGCACAAGTGAACGAAACGATCAGCTTGTGCTTGCAACTGAACCCCATGATCCAACCGCTGGGAGTCTGTTGTTGTACCCACTGATGGTGTCTGTGAGTTGATCTTGCAAGTGCGCCGATGGGGCCTGCCACCGATTTGAGTCTTTTGGAGCTTCTTGTGCCCCCCACCCCCAGGTGACGGCGTTTGATGAGAAGCACTGGAAGGACGCACAGCTCCTGGCTGCCAGCATGCTCCTCACTAATCCACATACGCCACTGCTGGTCTTTGACTTGGGGCTCATGCACCACACTCGTCAACATATTGCCAAAACCTGGCGCGCGCCCCAACCCCATCCCACGCCATTCCCCTTCGCTCGCTGACCAAGACCTTCTGAGAATATTCAGAAATCAATTTCAAGGAACGTTCAATTTTGATTGCGGAATAGCACGTCCCACGTGCTTCATCTTTCTCAGCGTCGCCAGCGTCCAACAGATTTTTGCTGCAAGGCGTGACATAGTTGACGGCCCACCTCGCTCTACGTGTCCGTAACGCCTCAAGGATCGGAATTTTTTTGGGTGATGTTGATCACAGAAATCAGAACTTGACCAATGTCATATGAACCCAGGCCGAGTGTCGATTCATGCAGCAGCCATACGGGGTGGTTGACCCAGTGTATAAATGAAGACCCTATGGTGTGCTCAGGCCTCATGAGGCGTTGCAAATCTTCCTTATGGAGAAGGACTTGGCGTTGCATTTGGCTTCTGTATGACCGCGTCCTCAGCCAATAGGCCTTGAGATGGATGTTTCGTGCCAGCTCGGCGCCGAACTTTTCTCTGGCTTTTTCTATGCTTATGATGACGACATGCGATTGCTGTTTCCTACGCGTGGATGTGGCTCACCAAATAGCTGTTGTTGCTTTGGCATAGCCAAAGAGACTCAAGAACGTGCCGGGATTACGACGCCTGATAAGCAACTGAAGCGGCCTCTCGCATATAGCAGTGAACCGTCAGCAAGTCACAGGACACATCATCAGACAACATTCTTTGAACTCGTGTCCCTCTGGGAAGCTCTTTGATCGGAGATCTCTGGAGTGGGGAGCAGACCACCTCCCATGCTTACTAGTGTCGTCCTGGGGTGTGCTTTTGTGGTAGACGCACTTGAACGATTATGAATGCCCAGAGCCTCGCCTTGTTTGCATCAGCGCCGCTGTGCTGGTTGTGAACGATGTAGCTGCTCAACACTACTCTCACTCAATGCGCAACGCCACTCAGGAGTCGTATACCGACAAGCCTTGTGCTCGGATCAACTTGAGCTGTCTCGCCCAGTCATGGCGGGTACATGTTGATTGCTTTTTGGAGAGTGATCGCCTTGTCCTACCCCCCACTGCTACTGACATACATGCCAGGCTTGGCTGTTCTGCATGGACTGAATAGCCAAGAACCTGTATATTCTAGTATGTATAGATCCAGCCATCTACATTCTTGGGTAGGCGCACAGTACGTGAGCCTCTGACACAACAGACCGGTGGGCGACGCCCCAGGTGCAATGTTATGGTGCTGCCCTTGCCCAAGGCATTTGCTGACATTCCTCCCTACGACCCACAAAAAGCCGACCTCGGACTGAGGGCATGGATGCCCTTCATCATCTCTGAGGTGTGCGCTCTTGAGCACGGAAGCAGGCCAATGACAAATACAGATGGAATATTACTGCATCGCAGCGTCGGTCACCATGAAAGTCATGAGCCATTCTCTTGTTTTGTAAGGCGAATGCGCGATATCCAATCTCGATCGCACTATCAAATCGACTTGCGGCATGTTTCGGACACTTCCAAAGGAGCGAACCATCTGTTGGCTGCCAGAACCATCAACGGAACAGCTGACATGCGGCTTGCAAACAAATGATGTTGAAACCTGCAAAATTCTATGCACCTCATGGGCACGCTGTTCTGAGGGTGTCCTCTGCGAATCTGTTGTTGGTGTTTAGTTTCATCGCCTTGATGTTGTTGTTGGTATGAGTGTCTGATCCAGCAGTCATTGGACAGTAGTTCCAAACTGTCTGCATAGCTACTTGCCATACTGATAAACCACACCATGTGGTACCTGCATTTCAGGTCACGCTTGCTTCAAACCCAACAGATTCCCTGAACGCTTGTCTCATAACATCGCTTCTTAATGATCCTGTATGAGTACAACCGCTGTGCATGCTGTGTGTACAAGCGCAAATTGACCCGATAGCTTGTGGATGCTGACCATTTATGACATGATTGTTGGTTTGCGTCTAAATTCTTCTTCGGAAAGTGGACAATGCGAGTCTCTAGATTTGACCAAGCAAAATTTGATGGATGTCGCCCGTGGCTGGTGGGCCATGTCTGATCAATCCCTGATCTTCAAATTGGTTTCATTCCAGCGTTGCAGGCTGCAACAAGCGCATCTGATGCCGTTGCAATGCCTTGAGCCTCGAGCATTGTGGCTACATTGTGGTTTACTGCTCTGTAAAGGCCTCTTGATTTGATCTAGACTTAATCAATTTCGAACCAGCAGATTTCATTTTGATGGTTAAGATGATTAGGGTGACAACTGGGTAATTGAAGGTTGAGGCTCGAACTCAGGCAACCATGCAGCAAGGCGACGCCCTTCACCCAACGCCACCCTACACAGTCTGGCTCACTTTCTGCTATGCCGCGGCGGAGATTGTCCCTGGTGCAGGTGCTGGACAACATCACCACGTCTGCCATCATTTACACAGACGCGCAGGGTATGTTTCTGAAGAGCATATCAAGTGAAGGTATGAAGCAGTTCTGGAGTGACGCCAACACATCTCTGGTGCTTGGTCGGCCATGCACCCAGTGGCAGATTGGAGACTACACGCACGCCACCACCATGAACAAGCTGTACGCAAACAAATTGGATAGAGGCAAGCCAGGCGCCCTCGGGACCCTTGCGCTGTGTGTATGTTGTACCGCATCACTATTGGGAAAATTTGAAGCAACGTTGTGCGCAGTTTGGATGGCGTGAATATACATGCAGGCACTTGTCAACAACTTTATGCTAAAAAAACAGCATACTTGTTTTCTCGAAGGTTTAGAAATTAGCAGTCCATTCTGACGTGAATGATGAGATAGGACCCCTTAGATTCTGCGCTATGTGAGTTTGAGCTTTTGCAAGTTTTTGTCGGGGCCGCTTGTTGAACTGCATACCTCCATTTACATGGCTTCTTGTCGAGCCGGGAAGCTTGAGTCCCTGTTTAGGAGTAAGCGTGCATCACATGCGTTTCAACATCATGAATACCATGTTGCAAGGCGCCCGATATGGAAGCATGAGGGGCTGGCTCTTGCATACCGGCTCTTGCAGCGCCTGTCTAACTACAGTAATTTGTTTGACGGATGTGGCTTACATTGGTTGCCGGTGAACGACTTGGGGGGAGGGGAGAAGAATGAGAGAGGAGGTTCAGAGGGATGGCAGTGTGTGTATGCTATGTGGTCAATACATGCCGCCAAGTGGGATGTCTGTCGTCTGTGGCAGCTTATGCAGCTTAGGTCGCCATGATTGTCCGCTACACCCAATGCCACAGTTGATGCAGACTCAAGCGCCTAGGGGCATGGATACGTTTGCTTGTGCCAGAGGTTTCTGCCTCTGCTGGTGATTGCTCCTGTGGCGTACTTAAGTATGGGAAGATTTTCTGCGTGCAGTAGACAGTCGTAGTCATCATTTGGTGCCCTTCTCAGTACGCATTCAATGATTTGAGGATATGTGCGCAACTAGGGTTAACATTCGATGTGTCGAAATCTTAGTGTGCATGTTGATAGATAGATGTATAGGTTGTGTGCTACCGACTTTGTTTGCAAAGGCGAGTTGCAGTCCTTTCAGTTCATCGCCTGGCATGGCCTCTTCCACGATTTTCCTTGTGCTGGGAGTTTGAGAGGCTTTCGTGTGGATTCATGGGTAGAACAGGCATAGCTGAGATGGTTTTAATCCTGGTATCTGGTATCTGGTATCTGGAGTTTTGATTGCAGACTCGGGGGCTCAAGGGGCGTGTCTGTGAATTGTTGAACGCGGCAATAGTGGGTGTCCGCCTTGTGGATCTGCAATTCCCAAGAAATGTGATTGGGGTTGTGTGTGTGTGTGTGTGGGTGTGACCACGTGATCCAGATCTTGAGAAGCCTTTGGTGTCCTGGGTGGGCTTTTGCAGACATGATGCTCAGTCCCCTCATATGTTCCTATCAGCTAGCTGTGGCAAATAATCCGGAGGTGCGGGACGTAGTGTTGCAGCCATGGACAAAGTGTGTCCTGGACAAGGAGTGCATCGCTCCTGAAGGTGAGAAGCATGGAATACAGAAAATTCAAGCGGTGCCTGGTTTTCGCACTCAACTCTCTGCCAATATGCAGATTTTGTCTCCAGCTGTGTTTGCAAAGCAAGGTAGATCTTCGAACGCTGTATTGAAGCACCTCGCCGCTCTACACCGCTCGTACAATGCTTCGATGTCCATCCAGTTTCAGGGATTGTTCTTAATAGGTATGGATCTTCGCATTTTTCAAAATACACAACGCTACACTTCTGGTGTTTCAAAGATTTCGAAAACCAGTATTTTACTTGAACAAATGAACGATATTGCAGGAGGGATTTGGAGAAACGGTGACGGGTGCAACATCACAGCAGAATACCATGGTTTGTTCCTGTGAAGGATGTTTTGTGGACGATTCGACACTTGTATGCATTATCGTCTGTCTCGTCGAAGTTATTGCTGATCGCACTTGGGTTTGAATATTGGCTCGGAAGCTAAGTATTTGCTGCCAAGATCTGAAAGTTGGCTAGCTATTGCACATTTCTTTGCATATTGCATATCCACCAATCATCAATTTTACGTGAACGGAAATGTGCAGGGTGTAGCATTCGACTTTGGATGACAATGCCCTTTTTGGGTGTTCGTAGTATGCATGTGCTGCTGTATTGGATAGGGCTGTTGTAGCTCATCGATTTAGAAGGGCATATACAATCGTGGCATACAAAACAAGTATCCTCTCATCGAAAGTGTGTCATAATCAATGTTTCCTCTTTCCGCACCGCAGGCAACTTTACCTGCCATCTTCATCGAGGCGGCAACTCTGTGTTATCCATCATCCTTCACAAGTTGTACTACAGGCTGAGCAAACGGAATGAATGGCGTCATGACCCAGGCATGAATGTGTACACAAAGGGCGGGGAAATTGTCGAAAACAAGCTGAGGTTCAAACACAAGCCCCCGTATTACCTTCATGAGGGCGACTTCGCAAAGGACATGGCATCCCCCTTAAGACATGCTATTCTGTGCTCTAGAACCAAAGGTGGACATCACATCTCTCCATGCGACATAAGTGCCATTCGTTTAGGCAAGGAGATCTCTCCACCGCCCCTTGAAGATCCTGGCGAGATAATCAAAAACAAGTGCCTTGAGATCAAGCGGGACATACAAGGGTGGACGTTAGGAAAGTTTGTGCCAATTAAGGGAGATGGGAGATGGCCTAGAGAAGTTCTAAACAGTGACGATCCCCCCTAATTGTGAAATTATATATGTGACTAGACACATATTTGGGGATGCGTGACTCCCTTGGAGATGTGTTGTGTAGAACATATCCTTCAGGGTTTATGCCTTGCACATGCATGCGCGTGGCACGATTTCTACGCCTTTCTTTGGAGAGATGCAATGATTTGGGGTTCCAATTTATGAAACTAGTATTGGCGCGGTTCTCGGCCCACAAGGCGGAAATCAAAATGCATTTCATGCAGTCGTGAGAGGACGCGTTTGATACCTTGGTGGTGTCTAGCGAATAATAGAAGCGTGAACCATGCATCTACATCGAAAAAAAGATTGAAACAGCTTGCACTGGTGTTCAAATTGGCAGGGGCAGCTCTTGGGTTGCATGTGCAATGTACATCGATGCACAAAACTGATGAACGCGATGTAAATTGCTTTCGGGAAATGGCATCGATCCATGTTGTCAAGTTCGATCCAAGGGCTATCCAAAATTTGGAAAGAAATTGTTGGACTTCGGGTGCACACGATGAGCTTCGCTGGAAAACAAATATATCTATTGAACCACCAGTTGAGAAACTGCTTGTCAACAGGTGGTCACAATATTTGTTTGGTTTCCAACGAAGCTCATCATGTGCACTGGAGTATCAACAATTTCTGAAGATCAAATAGTACTCTGTTCGTATGCCCGGACAAGATGGGGTGCTTTCGTCGAAGATATACTTAGTGAAATCATTGAGAACAGCCGGGTCCGAATCAGGGGTGGAGTGAGACACTACACTACTCCCACTTTCCAATACCTTTGAGATTGCCGATGCGCCGATATTATATGAAGCTTTGATTGCAAGCCCAAGCAGTGGGTTCACAGGATGGGACGAGAGGAAGTCCATGCACCGGTGCTTACGCACGCATCCTGCGCGGGGCCCGGTCCTCACGCGTCGTCACCGCCACGAAACGGCGCAACAGAGCTCGCATGCGCGACGGTGTCACTTTCACGTTGAATGAAGCGAGCGAGCCGATGCGGAGGACCATGCACCGTATGGCGCGACCGCCTTCTTGCAGGCGCTCTTGCGTGTTTGATGTTTCCAGTGGAGATTCTGGTGATGGGAGTCGTTTTACTTGCAATCGTGGTCACGTCCGTAGCGTCTTGGATGTGCAGTTTGTGCACTCAACGACGGCGGCATGACCGCTCACGCCATGCACGTGCGTAGTGCTTTTGCTAAGGAATGTTGGATTAGTCTCGTGAACGACAAATAGAGCACGCCACCCAATGGACGGCAAAGCATCACGTCGTTTTGTTAGCTGTATCCCATAGCGACGCGCGTGACGTCTTGTGTTCGGGATATCACCTTCAGTATATTGCGTTGTGTCCTTGCTAGCTCGAGCTTGGGGCGCGACGTCTTGCGATGAGTAGCGATGTGCAGGGGATCCCACCATGTGCGTAGCACGCTTTGACGCGGGTTCACCATCATATCAGAACATATAGTATACACTTGCGGTGTAAAGATGGTTGCTCTCCTAGCTCAAGTAGAACCGCGCATTCATTGCGAGGACCTGGTCAGTTCGAAGACACAAGCAGTGCGCGTCCCGAAACATATCCGACACTTTGTGCCGCTGCACTCACGCCGTGTCAATCGCACGCAAAGAGCCGGGTATACACGTTCGTCACGACCATGTACTGCAATTATCAGTTGTCGCGCGTCTTATCCTTGGAGCATGTGCGGTGCACTCGACCATAATGTTACCGCACAACTCGCGCGGCGACCAGCACGCCACTATGCATACACGCGCATGAACGGCATTTCTCAACACGGTGGGCAGCCAGAAACTTGTTTCGATGATGTTCATGCGGCGTGGTGGGCGATATCGCCAGAGGAGTTATCGAACATGTTCGGTGTGGAGTTGGACAAAGGACTATCTTCCTCTGAGGTGCGTGCTGTCATACAAGAATGTTTTTGTTCAATTGATTGAGGCGCGTCTCCTTCACCTTATTGCAACCTTATTGCAAAAATCCGTGGGATCCATGGTCAATCGGCAGCACGTGTGGTTATTCATGAAACCGTGCATTTGTTTCTTGCGATTCTGTGCATACAAACACTTCATTGGTATCACATCCAAATGCATACAAGACATACAAACTTGTTTACATTGCTCACACCGTATGTATGCATTACACTGTGTTAGGCCAGTAATTGTGAATCAAGAATCTTGACAGAAGATTGCATACAAGTTCAACCCACATTGTTTGAAGCATTCCTCACGGTTGTTAAAACCTTGTCGATGTATAGCACGCTGCTGTTGTGGATGTGTACCGAACAATCAGATGTCGTTTTTGCGTTGTTTGGTCTCAATACACAAATGAGTTTGCACATTTGATACTTTATGCGAATGTGTAGGTGAGGAACAATATTTCTTTTAATGTGCAAGCCACTGTTTGATTGGTTTGTTCAACACGTGCCGTTTATAGGCTCGGTCAAGACACATGCGACATGGCCCCAACGAGCTACGGCAAGCCCCTGCAGAGCCACTGTGGAGGAGGCTGCTGGAGGAATTGGACGATGGCCTTGTGCGTGTGCTCCTGGCTGCAGCTGCCGCAGACGGTGTGCTGGCGGTGGCTGGAAATGCGTTCGTGGCTGTTACGATAGGAGCAGATATGTGCGAGAAAATGCATTACATGTTTTCTACCTCATCTTGTATCGAACATGCTATACATCATGGGAATATATTTCTGAATGCCAAAGCAAGCAGGGATCTGATCACATTGCATATACAGCATTCAAGCTAGCACACAGTGGAACTTTGGAATAGTCATTGGCTATCATGCATGTTCTCCTTTGTACACTATGGTGCTTGCAAGAATCTTCGGCATCTATGACACACCATGCAATCATATTCTCGGAATGGTTTGCATCTCGGTGACAGTGTGAGTGTTCCAATGTGTGCTTGCCGATTTTATTTTTCCAGGGCAACTTCAAGCAGCCACAGCTGGGCAAATGTCCTCCAGGACCTACTCGAGCCTGGCGTGATCTTGCTTATCCTTGCCATGAATGCAATCATCGGAGTGAAGCAACGTTCCAGTGCAGACGCTGCTGTCAGTGCTCTGCAGCAATGCCAGTGCCTTACCGCTAGAGTGCTTCGGGACGGCGTGACAGTCACGTGCTTGGCTGCTGAGCTTGTACCGGGTGATGTCATCTTCCTCTCAGCTGGCTGCAAGGTGGGTGCACCATTGTGCACTGCCCACTCTTCCCTCACTGGAGGGTACAGAGCCGACAGTATTGCACCCTGCCATTATTTAGCAGGATTCTTCCCACTCGTTGCAGCGTGTGTGGCTGACTCTCGCTTTCAAGAGGGCCACACTTTTGTTCGCAAGAACTCACACTTTCAACGGGTGCGCACATCCTAGGTGTTCAAAATATACACAGCTCACAAAGGATCACGCAACCATGCGAAGATTGCAAAATCTCATCTGCTTTGCAAACCTTTATTTTTTATCACCTGATCCGCAGAACAAATGGAATAACTCACATTGGGCTTCTGCCAGGTCCCTGCAGACGCGCGTGTAGTCCGGCAATGCACGGCTACGCTAGCTGCGGATCAGGCGTTACTCACAGGAGAGTCTGAGGCTGTGCACAAGAATGAAAACCAAGTGTCCGCAGATGCCGACCTTGTGGATAGGACGTGTGCGTTATTTGCGGGGACTGCAGTGGTGAACGGCTCATGCACAGCTTTGGTTACTCGCACTGGGATGAACACCGAGATAGGGTATGACAGCTTCCCTAGCGTTGGTTGGAACATGGTGATAAGGCCTTGCAGGCTTCAGGACATCTATGCATAGTAACAATCCAATTAGACTCACTACATTCCTGTGTTTGTAAAGGAGATCTTTGATAGCAGACAAACCATATAGAACAGTGGCACTGCAGAGCTGGACTGCGTTCATTCAATGGTGAGGCCTGATGCCCTTGGTGATCTGCTGTGCTGAACAGGGCAATACAAGGCGCGCTGCATACCTCACAAGACTGTAAAACGCCCCTTGCCCAAGCCCTAGATGATTTTAGTGGAATGCTGACCCAGGTGGGAGGATACAGTGAATTGATGCTACAATAATCTTTATGGTTTTGCGCCAACGCAAATGTCAGATATGCTATTAGGTGTTGGCTGTGTTTGAGAGGATAGATTGTTCATGGCAATCTTGTACTGTGACTCACAATTCTGGATAGATGAGCATCTGACACAGCATGCTGATGTACAATCAGATACTTGCATCACCTACGTATGTTTGTTGACAAGAAAAGAACAAACAAGATATAACCAAATATACATCCCCTTTCTCTATGACCCTAACTGTGAGCTGCGTTTGGGGATCTCAATGATGGATTCGACAAACAGTTAATTGTTGCGATATGCATATCAGTGTTCGGAATAAATGCTCAACAGTATATTTCCTTCGATCCGATATTACAGCACTTTCAGATATCGTGGTCAGGCGCTTTGTACCAGTTCAAATCATCTATAGCCCTCGCAGTAGCAGCGATTCCTGAAGGCCTTCCAGCAGTGATCACAACTTCGTTGGCTTTGGGTGCACAAAGACTGGTAAGCCCAGACCTCTGCCTTGAAAACACAAATACGTGTACATGTTCTTCTGGTGCAATGCTACAAGGAGGGGCTTGGTAAACAACCATATGCGATCAGTGATGAATGTGCATCTCTTCCACACCGTCATGCTGGCATAGAACATACAAGTTTTGATATATCGCAGAAACTGCTCACAGTAAACAGCATTCCGAAGGCATGAGTGTCTCTTCAAATGGTTTGTTTGCATGACAAATAGGCTGCAAAGAATGCCATTGTCCGGACACTGTCTTCCGTGGAGACTCTGGGTGAGCAAGTGCCCAAGACAAACAACTTTGTGTATCACACATGTGTTCTGGCTGTTGGGTTGAACCAATTACTGTGTGTGGCCTCCCATTAATTATTGAGGTTTATGTGTTGGAGACTAAGAATCCATATATAATGGTTCCTTAAATGGTAAAGAACAGCACCGACATCAAACTTGCTATGGGGGTTGCTGTCTGTTCTCAGGATGCACGAATGTTATCTGCTGTGATAAAACAGGTGTGGCACCTGTCATCTATATATTGCTTGCGACTGAGAAAACTTGCTATGCTAAGAGTTTCCACACACAGCAAGTGTTTCAAGGGAATGATTGTTTTACCATCTACCTGCTATACCATGCTACAGTTATGTCCCAAAGGTGAACACTGGTGGTGGTGAGATTATTCGAAGCATTGCTGCAGACATGGGAGCTCAATCCAATGCTCTGGAAGCATGAAAACAATCCAAACACAGATATTAACGTAGACGTGCCAAGTGTTCCACAAAGTTTGTTGCGATTAGCTAAGCTGTTTGCGTTTGCACACAAGATTAATATCTGTTGCATATAACATTTGAATATTAAGGTCCTCACGTTGCAAGCCTGACAACATGCAATATCAGGCAATATTTACTCTTTGGGTTCTCTTCCCAGTGCAACAATCAGTCAGCTGAGTATAGACCAATGCTTGCATCATAAATGCTCTTTGTACATGAACCAGCAGATCAATGGCGTGCACTTCACAAACTCCAGACCCTCTGACCGCACCATCGCAGGCACTTTAACCACCAACCAAATGTCAGTAGAACGCCTTGTTGTAGCCGGCAAGAGCTGTCAAGATACACGCATATGGCAAGTTCTGGATGTGGAGGGCAGCTCATACAACCCGCTCGACGGCGGAGTCGTCGGACTTCCTCCAGACTTTAGTCCCACACTGTACGCCCTAGGAGCTGCAGGATCTTTGTGCAACGACAGTGACGTAGAGTACGATTCGAAATCAAGAT
>NHOP01000493.1:0-14752 GCA_018697155.1 Pyramimonas parkeae | reverse complement strand
AAGGATCTCGTCCCGCCGCTCCTGCGTGCTCATTCCTGTGTCGGCTTCCTGCGTCCCGTTTTGCAGCCCTACTGAGTCTCTCAACTCTCCACCCGAGAGAAGGTGCGCCTGCTGGCTATCTGTACCCAGGTCATGCATGGGGGGCGCTGGGTTCACTGCGACACTTGCGACTGCTCCAAGGTGGTAAGCTTGCTCCGAACAAGGCTGTGATGCTTGGGCTGTGGAGGGTGCGGCTGCGGACGGCCCCAGGGGCTCCAGCTCTGCAAGATTCTCTCGGGCTCCAGCCAGGCGCAGCTCGCAAGCC
The DNA here is from genome assembly GCA_018697155.1 of Pyramimonas parkeae. NCBI lineage: Eukaryota > Viridiplantae > Chlorophyta > Pyramimonadophyceae > Pyramimonadales > Pyramimonadaceae > Pyramimonas > Pyramimonas parkeae. The sequence goes on along the minus strand of NHOP01000493.1, from coordinate 14,448 downwards.
ATCACCGCCGCGTGCGCCGCTTGCCGCGCACCCGCCTCTGGCTTGTTGACCCGGCTCTGCCATGTCCACACCGCGAAAGAGCTGACACAAGGTTGGAGCTGGAGCGACAACAGGCAATAGTTGCGACAACGCCAGAGTGGATTTGCAGGGAAATGATCGAATCCTTGTGTTCCACTCATCGCTGACGCTGCCACTGGCTGTGCTCGGAGCGCGCGTCGGAAAACACAACGCTAGAGGATTAAACGCCTTGGTCGTCACAGTTTATATCATTGGTGATATACGCGTGAGGAGAGTTCTCAATCCACTAGGCATGTCGCTGATAGACAAGGTGAAGCCTGGTGTTGACGGATTGTGACCCACCTCATGGTGGGGCCTCAGACATCACATTGGCTGAGGCAGAACACATGAATTTGAGGGTTTGATCGAAACGTTTTGTGTGAATCAAGCCGCCGCCCTACCAACCGAATAAGGACTTTGACACGCGCAGAGCTTGAATAATAACTGTTCGCCCCGGCACCTGAGGGTGAACCAGAAACTTCACATACCACGCTGGTTGCAGACGCGCATTGGTCGGTGAAGAGCAAGGCACCTTTTTGGACAACCCTTGCGTACAAGTTCAACACCTCAGCTCAGCGGATCATCCAGTGCCCAGTGAATAGGAGATGGCGGAATTGATTCTCAGCAGGTGAAAACTGTCACAGTACGCATGACGTTCCCCGTCGAAATATACATTCAAGAAGTAGGAGCCTCACGTTGTCTGAACACCTGGGGACGACATGTGGATGGGTTCTGTGCGCAAGACCTCTACAAATGAGATATAGAAGCATGTGAAGCACTTTAGAGGCCAGCAAGCATAGCCGTTGATGTGAACATTAGCTCGCCTTCGTCCTACCCTGTGCTACTCTAAAGCCCTCACAACCCACAACCCACAATGGATCATTAAACGTTCACCGGCGGGCAAACACACACAGCTTGTCTTGCCGAGCGAAGCAGAAGTGCGATGGTGAAGACTTGTCGCAGAGTACCCAGTGTGCTGCACAAGGATAAACTTCATGCAAAATGTTGAGGGATGATTTGCTGCCAATCTTGTGGCAACCCACAGGTAAGTTCTGCTTTGTGTAAGGATTGTCCTGGTGTCCTTAGTCAATGGTCGAATATGTTCTACTTCATTGTTCATAGTGCTGCTCTGTTTGCTGTTTTGGGAGCCACATGGATTTCAAATAATGCACACATTTCCTCACAACCAGTGCATCGACACACACACACACACTCACTCACTCACTCACGCAGCAAAAAACCAGACAACTAAATTGAAGGTGACTCATTCCGTTCCGTTTATCATCGCACAGCATATCCAAGCAACAGAGCAGGAGATATTCGCAAGCATATTCAGCTGGCCAGGTAAACCAACATAAGCACGCTGAGCTGTACCAATCCCCATGTGAAACACCCCAAGAACTCGCACTCCGCTCCAAGCCCGATGCTGAAAGATGCGCGCGGTGGAGCACAGGTTATGCTGCAAGGGAGGTGTACAAGAGGTAGCTGCCCCCGGGCATTTCTCGCAGCACATTGGACGGAATTCTACTGTCTCAAGCCAAGCAGCTGGTGGCACACTTGTTCTGAAATGTAAGTCGTTCGATTTGCTCAGTTCAACAGGTCAGACAATTTAAACAGGCAAAAACAGTGAGCAATGGGAATTCCCTGGGACTCATCCCCACCGGCTGCGCGCGCTGAGTAGACGTGAATGTAGGACAGAGGCGTGCCCAATCTTGCCTAAGCGCACCGAATGGGGGGGAAAGAATCGTGGACGAGTCCTCGGGAAAAAATCTACCACTGCATACGCCGTCCCTGATAATCCTAGCAGCAGGTCGAACATACACAGAAATCTGGTGATTTCAGAAAACAAACCATCCTGATTGGTGCACATCCGTGTGAAACAGCCATGTGGTGTTGTTTGTGTCATGCACCATCAAACTTACCCAGTACAAAAGCCCAAGCTAGTTGATGTCTTGCAGGAACATATGGAAACAGTACCCTGGACAAAAAAAAAGTCATTGTTCAAATCAGAAAACAACTGAGGTTGATCAATCGCATCACAGAAAAACATCAGATGCAGTCTGGGATAATGTCTGAACGCAACATTCTGCGTACTTGTTCAAGCTGGAACGGCAGGGGAGGCAGAACAACGATGCCATCTGGGTCTGATGTTTGCTGCACATATCACGGGGCTGTATTTGAGGCCTAGCGGGCACAGACCCACTCTTGCACGACGTCCATGCAGAAGGCAGCCGCCGCCGCCGCCTCCACCGCCTCCGTCTGCGCCAAGTCCCACGCCCGCCGCCGGGACCTCACTGAGAAGTTGCTCCTGCAAAAAAAACGAAAACGCACTTGACGTGCACCATCAGAATGTCCCGGGAGGTTGATGACCAACACCAGGTATCAAGCATAAGAGGTCACCACACACCCAGAGTCGTGTCCCAATGCACTCCAAATACTACCCGTGCATCGGGCACATTGCACCCGTCAGATGCATTGCGAGAAGTTGATATCCAAAAGCAAACTGTGGGATAGCGCAACCAGAGTAAATTCGATCGGGAACACTTGTCAAAACAATTGTGATTTGCACAGGCCAATGCATGTTGCGGAGCGTGCTACTTGATGAGAGTTTACTTGAAGCATCACCTCCTGAGGACAGGACAGCCCCTACAGACACATGATGACGATATTCGGTTTTGCAACGGGCGCGAGTGCGCCATGATCTGTACATCCGTCGAGTGCAGGCAACGTGCACTCGACTGACCACGCGCTACAGCTGACAACAACCAATCTGGATTTGGCCTTGGTGCATACACGCGGTGCACCTCCCGCTGCTCACGGCGCAGAAAAGCAATAGCGGCGTTTATGAGTTCGCGCTTTTCAAAATCCAACACTTTGAACAGAGATCCAGCAAAGCTCAGGACTGCATTTATTGCAGGCAAGCCGCTTTCGCAGCGCTCGTCTCCACCAGCCACAGGCACTAAGCTCTATCTAGTTGTGTATATATCTATATTCTACATGCTCTTTCTGTCCGACAGCATCGCACCAGCATATACTTGCAGTGAGTCTTCACACCAGTGCAATAGGATGTCATTCGGGCACGCGTCGGCATTGATTGGAATCTGCTGCCACTTCACACGTGTGTGGATTTGCACAGATCTAACTGCTGTCAACCGCAAGTAAGACAGATGAAGACTTTGTTGGACAGGGATCGGCACAGATTCGGAGGCCATCCATCCTATGAGGGCGACCGGATATGTTCTGCTTAGATCACGCCATCTGCGTTTTAAAACCATAAATCGGTTTTGAAGGGTTCTCTGTGCATCAGTGGAACTTTGCGTGCCTCAGTTGATATGGCTTCCAGCCTGTTGGGTAAGGGTCATGTCCCGATGAACATACGAAAGTGCGGCGCAACAGTCGCAATGTAAATGAGCAACAATTCAGACTTAAGCTTCCTCGTAGACACTTGAACAGGCACAAGAAGTGTATGTATGCCTCCGCAAGCTGTTATTTCAAGCCCAAGTGAGGGACAAGCACGCATAGAATTGGCAATTGTCCATCCGCCACGCTGGCTGCCAGGCTAACATCGATCGACGAGCACGGATAATCTGCAACCGGAGGTCAAGCTGGTTCAATCACTTCCCTGAGGCATCTGGATCTGCCCAACGCTGGTTCCGTGACGCACACCTGGCTGCTTTGCGTGCAATCGCGCACGCCCCCAAGAGGTCGGACTGAAAGTGCAGCGGGTCCTCGTAGTCCCCACCTGCTGCTCCCCGAATAATGTGCTTGACCTGCGCTTCCAAACCCCAAGAATCGCGTCGTCATTTCCAGCACCATTTGGATCCTGCTCTACGTCTTGGTTTCCTTCGGATTCACGGAATCCGCAGCTTGCCTTGCTCAGCAGAGGCACTTCGCATGCTACTAAGCCCTCATGGCTTCCTGCCCTTTAGTTTAGGGAGATGCACTAGAATGTGTAGGGATGGTACCCAACCCAAAGCATGGTGAGCCATCCGTGAGAGTCTGCATAATCACAATATATGCTCTCTTACTTCGCAATTGGTCTAGGAACATCCTTGTACCAGGTCCTACAACATACAGTCCATCGCTGTGGACAAGATCCAAGGAGACGCACCTCCTCGCCCCACTATTGTACATGCATTGGAGCATGTAAACCTAGGTGCTAAATCCCTTCCCCTAGTACGAGCATGGGTGGATGCAAATGAATCCAAGGGAGATTGCTAATCAAGTTCTCTAGCATGGCACAAAAGCTTCTCGGAGAGATCTCACAAAGAGGTCACTTCTGAACTGGTCACGCATCGACTGCGGCACCACCCAGACGACATGAATTGTGTTTGCTTGTATACACTTTACAATAGAGCTGAGTTGTGGATCAGCAAGGGATCATGATCTGCATGCATTATGTGCTATGTGATATGGGCACTTGACCAAATGCAAGCATGTTTTCAATGTACTTCTGCAACGACGGAATTTCTCTTACGATTCAAGATTCAAGCACGAGGTCTACAAATTTTACCGAACAAGATTCTGTGCCCGCTTGGAAGCGGGTATGCCCTATCGCATATGATACACATGCAATAAGAGTCTGAAAACTGAAGGTCAGCTCAACAGTTGCTGCATATTAAATTTGACCAACCAGCAAATCACCAGAGTCTTCTGCCTCTCAAGTTCTCTACAACCACTGGAAAAGTACATTCAAATTCATTCCCAAAACTTGAAGTCTCTAGCGCTATACCCTTGCAAGTGACCAATGATTGAGCTGAAAAACGTTTTCAGTAGGGTCGGAACCTGGACGGGCTGCCAAAAAAACCCCCATCCCCTCTCCCATCAAGGAACATGCTAACACGAGGAAGCATATGAAACAGGCAAGATCTGCTTGTCAAACAAAAACTAAACAAATACACACTTTCTCAAAACCAGGCTTCTCCATCCTCTGAGTGGAGCACATCCTCTACTGCAGCAGTGCTCCAAGACGCACAAGATCCAAAGCATTCAACCCGAACCAGTCAGATTTACTCAAGGTTGATTCCACACCCAACCACACCCCAGTAAAGCCAGACCCTCTCTTTGGAAGTGACCCACAAGCAAACGTACACTGTCTCATATCGGCTTTTTGGGGAATCACACCCTACCCTAGGGCTCAAGCGCGTCCCTCGGGTTAAATACTTTGGTATAAAGGCCACAGCATTGATCCCCTGCCCTCCCCCCTCACTCTGCTCACCAGCTGCTGGTCCGGGAGGGTGGCGACCATGAGAGCGTGTGTGCGCGGGGAGCGCCGCAGCTGCTTCGCAAAGGCCTGGGTCTGTTGTTGCATCTCCGCTGTGAGCTGGGCGGCAAGACTGCGCGCCTGGGCAACAGACACGTGGGCGGCCCGACACGCTGCCCGCCGCAACTTCAACTCCGAATCCACCTGAGGATGAGGGGCCGCGCGAGTCGAGCACATCACATACGCGTGCGCAGGATCCAACGAAATGTGCAAGATGCGCTAGGCTGTTGTAACTGTTTGTGCAGCGCTTTATAGAACAAGCGTGTACACGACGCAGTGTTGGAGGGCGGGTGCTGTTGTTTGCTTTAGACCTCGGCATAGTAGATCGAGTCAGATCTCTTTCCAGCACCGCGGTTTGCGACAAAAAACAACAACTGCAGAAAATCATCGCTCATATAGGGGGAAGACCAATTGACATCCAATCCAACCAACATACCGCGTAGGACCCTAGATATCCATGGGGTTTGCAGTGAGGTGACGGACTGTGGCCGTGCACAAAAAAAAGCTGATCCTATCAGCCGCAACCGGAGGAAAGGATTGACCTTTGGAAGAAGGTGATGTTGACAGAGGCTGGACGTTTTGCTCCATCTTTTCAATGACATGGGCAATGACTCCAAAACACAACTACAAACACAATGAATGGAAATACGCGCGAACAAGTCTACAAATGTATGGATCTGTGCCGCCGTGCACGAGCAGAAGCAAATTAGTGCTCGTCAACAAGCATCATATATGCTTGTGTTCTCTAGGTCTCTGCATGCATACTGTGCAAGATAAAGAGAACAACACATGTTTGGCAGTCGAACTGATATCCTTTACCGGGCCAACATAATTTGTCTTCCCAAACTCTGACCAGTATCTTCAGAAAAAGAACCGTTGAATTGATACCCAGTCTGCTTGTCTGCATGGTTCCAAGTATCTACGGCAGGAATGTGTTTCGTGCCAGTTCGTCTCAATCACACACTGTTGGTAAGGCAAGTTCACACTACACAAAACGCAAGTCATGGCCACTTTCGAAAGCGCACCAATGCCCTTGCTCCACTTCCACGAAGCGTCCGTCCCTGCCGCACAGGATGCATTGTACATCCCGCAGAGAACAAATTCGACCAGCCAGATTGCTGATCTGAACAATACATTGACGGATCATCATCTCCCAACGACAATGCCCAGTCCCACAATCCGGTGTGGCGTGGGATTGCGCCATGCAGTTGGATGCATGCACACGAGCACATCAAGTGACATACCATAATCCAGGCAAATCGCGCATCCTGTACTGCCTGCGGCTGGCCCGCACTCGGCAGATTCGAACTCTGAGCCATTAGCTTGAGACTCAAAGCAAGATTGCACCTGTATCCAGCGGTGACGCTACAGAGTGGAGGCAGGAAATACTCACCTGCCCAGGCTCACTCCAATCAGGAGAGTGCACGTGCGCATCTTCAGTGGAAGTTGCACGCATGCCCCGCGCGCTGGGTTCGGGTTCTCTACATCGGTCCCCGACAGTGTAGCCATTCCAGATACGCTCGAGTACCTGCTTCAACACACAACATAAAATACACAACCTGGCTACGTGAGAGAAGTCCTTGCCCCTGTTCTGATGTATAAGTTTCGTAGTTCCGCACCTCACGTTAGATTTTGCTTTCATGGGAACATTCACTGAGCGTGATGGCAGGTTCTGAACGGGGTAGACTCAAGCTAGGGCTGGAGCAGGAGTATCACTCTCAACTAGCCAAATCGCTGTTTCTTGTCCCGACCGGCGTGTGCACAAATCCAAACCAACAAATCAAAACCTTGGAAGCACCAGATATCATGGTGATTGCGAAAATCACTCTCTTTTCGAAAATGAGCAGCCAAGAGCAGTACCACACAACTCAGTACCTTTGCAAAAAAAGGTAGCATGCAGGCTTTCAAGCACCTGGCCTTCAGGATGTCTGTTGCCTACACCGAACATTTGTTGTGTTGCGTTGCACCGCAGGGACTTCCATCTGACGACCGCCAACTTGACCCTTGAACCTCTTATTGCATGATGATTTGAAAAACCATCCTGCAGTTATTCATCAGACGGGACCATTGCAGAGCGCGCTACCAGAATGATGCGGATTCCGCATACACATCAACAGTTGTACCGGACGATGAAAACTCGCATGTCTCACTTCCCTATTGAGAGAAGCACGGTTCCAACACGACTCGGACAACTTTTCCGGATACCCCTCGAGCTTCTCTTCCAGAAAACTCCCATGTATTGTTGCAGGAGTCACAACACCACCCGATCTTGGAAGTCCATGCACTTACATGACAACATGATAACGGGACCATGTTTTGGCGTCTAGGCACTTTGGTTGTGCATGTGGCTCAAGAGGAACGGTTTTGCAGGCAACCTAGTTGCTTGGATCCCGCATTCCCTGGCTCGTCCTCACCCACAACCCCTTACTTGAGCTGCGGTCCCCGCTCTGGACTGTTCGCACCTGGCGTACTCCCTCCTTGAGGACTTCTCTCTGAGCTTGAGTGTCCAGTGGCTGCAGTTCTACCACCAAGCCTTGGTCGCGCCGGGCTTGTTCGCGAAAAGGAGCAAGCACTGCCTCGGGGACGTGCTCAGAGCTTGCTCCCGAAGTGCCTACTACCAGCACCGGGCCACAGTGTGGGTGGGAGGCAAGCTCCGAGATGGCGTACGCGCACATCTCCCACGCACACGAAGCCTGGTCGCTTGGCGGAGCCTCCGACGTGGAGGGGGGCTGCTGACTGGGCGCCACCTGGGGATTATCCTCCACCTGTTGCAAGGCCCACGTCTCCAGGTGGGGCAAGTGGATAACAGTCATGCCGCGCTCAGGCTGCAGCTTCCTCAGAAGGTGCATGCATCCATCCTGCGACACCGCCCCAAGTTGAGAGGTTCACGTCCTCAGAAGAATCTGAATGTACCAGCGAAGAAAACGTTGGATCTGCGAGCGTGCATTTGATCAAGTGGGTGGAGCTGAGCTTTAGCAAAGACGGGCGCGGTTACATTGATACTCAGCACACGACAGTCAATCACATCTATGTGCACAATAAATGGAAATACACTGGTTCCACCCAATACATTGCAACAAACAACAAAAACCGTGCAATATCTATAAATCGACAGCCACTTCCAATTGCTTCAATTCCAATATGATGCTTGTTGGTTAATGAAAAATCGTTGTACGAAACAAACACAAGACATGCACAAGGGTTTCCACGAACAATAATATGAAAAACAACAGTGGCCATCCAGCACAAGGGGGTTACATACACCCTACAAGCCGTGCTACAGCGCATTCAAAAAGGTGCAAGCTAAAGAGAAGGCCAAACAGTTGCAGGCTTGATCAACGTAGAGCAAGCTCTCAGAGCCAATCAGCTTCGTAGGTGGCCGCAACACAGGTGGACTCGCTTAAGCTGATTGCAAGACAACCGCCATGGCACACTCCTATGTGAAACCAGTCTTATAAAGCCTAATCTGCTATAACGCGGATTCAATGTTCAAGGAAAATACAGTTGGCATGTCCTCAGAATACAGCGTCGGCAAGTAGAAACAGCTATTCCAGGGAAATACATGTTGAAGTACAGATTTGAGTCCCTAAAGTTTTGGATTGAGAATGAGCATCCTCCATGTACTATCGGGACTGCAACACATGCTATTCTGTACATTCCATTGTGGATAACGCCTGCTCCGTTTCCACAATTAGAAGACGCAGTGCCCGTGGCTGACAGTGCCCCACCTGATCCATCGCCAGGAACCGTCACAATTCATAAGTGCACGAGTTCATCAACATTGTCCTTCAAATTCGTTGTTCATTGTTCACTACTTGTGGGTACAAGTGCCATCCAGTTCCCACACCAGGAGTGGAACCTGGAGGATGCTTTCACGCGCACCAGCACGGACTTGCCGCCAGCCGCCAGGATGAGCTGGGGCATGTTGATGCTGTGCACCTGCACCAGGTTCACAATTGTCCACTTCATACATCATACATCGAGTTCTTTGAGCGAATAAGCAAATGTCTTGGGAGTGTGTGCGGTTGATGCACATCACTGGGGCGACACATTCACAGGAAGCAGAGCTACCTGAGCGCAACGATCGGGTCTTTGAGATTACAAGATAGACCATGCAATCAGTGCACCGGACAAACATGAACACACAATCCAAACACGAAGGGCGGAATTCATGAGGGAAGTTCTGTGTTCTCAATGAGGATACAAAGAAAACGGCTCCATAGCGATAAGAGCACCAAAAGACGTGGTACACACACAAGACAAAGCGCCCTCTGCAGCAGAAATTTCTTCATGTTTGAGAGTTGGGTCGTTTTCTTAATGGGCTTAACCCGCAGTGGGCTGGGTATTTGTCGATATACCGGGACACATCCATCAACACTTGTCTGTCACATTGCTGGGATCTCCGTCCGTCACCTACTTGGTAGATCAACTGCTTGATATCCACTTCCAACGGTTTCCAACCCAAAAAACTATATTTTTTGAAACACCATCTTATGTTTGATAACTCGCTAATGTAAAATGACGAAGCCAGCGTGGAGTCCCATACACCATCGGCTCAGGCAGTATCCATACATGTCGGGGCGTTCATTCAGACAAGCCATGCATTAATCCAACGCCCTACAACTTGGGCCACCCGATATGGTCTCAGAAAAACACAGCTTGAACTCAACTAGTGCTCAATCATCAGTCGCGCTGACTGAACACCAACTTGGATTAGCAAGCACAACGCCCCCACTCCGATAAATCTTCATCATTCACCAATCTTTATCAGTTCACACCTTTCATGGCTCTCAGATCCACCCGGTCCTACACGAGCACTGACAAAAAGAAGACATGCACCCTTCACTCTCTGTAGTCCCGTCCCACCAATTTTCAATCCCGTTAATGTCTGGCACCTGGCATCCTTGGAACGCTTGGATCACTGCCGAGGCCAGCGCCTGCTGCCCGTTGCCTTCGTCGCCGCACACCAGAGCCTGCGCGCATCGCTCATCCCCGAATCCTCACCACCCAATCGGAGCGCGGAGGCTTAGCGATCGGTGCAACTACAGCCGCGCACGTGCTCGCGCTCACTTCAGCCCAAAACTGTGGTCTATACTTCTCACGCAATATACACACATCAGCCCATAGCTTGCTCCATACCCCTAGAATTGCCGGCCATCGGCTCGAGAGCGGATGCCATGAAAATTAGGAATCCTAAACATCCCTGCCCTGCGGCTGGCGATTTCGGAAAATCACGCATACGCATACTGGTCCAGCGAGATTCGAATTCTCTTTTCAAGTTCGACAGCACGCTGCAGCAGTCCATTAGCAGCGCTCTCTCGGTCCCGAGTCACTATTGTATTGATTGCGTGTGGGTCATTTGAATTCTGGACGATAAATTAGTCAGTACCGATCTACTGGACCTTGATATCGCGTGGAGCAGGTATCCATAAGCTCACCACAAACCAACACCCACCATTAAACCAAAAATCGCAATCATACTCAGCGCTATAGCAGAAGCTACCCAGGCCTCTCTTCAACACCGCGACACCACAAACGGAAATTGACTTGTCCACTGGCTCTACATCGTTGCATCTGCCATTCAAGAACAACATTCAGCCTGCACACCTAGACACAATTCATCGGTGCATCCAGAAATCTCCCCCGAAGTGGGCTCAACGCGCCAGCAGCGTAGGTGACGGACATCCACAGGGAAATGCACCTGATCGTGTGCAGTGATAGTTGAACATGGGAGATGCTGCTGCACTCGGCTGCATGCGTAGATTCCACATGCTAGTTGGATTGTTTAGGACCCAAGGGAGCGGTGTCGTGCGCACCCAGAACTGCGGAGCTGGCTGCTGACTTGGTCGCCGCCCAGCACTTACACATGATCCATCCCCGCCAGGCTATAGCCCCAACCTCGCAACCACACACATGCTGAGCACCTGCTATAGAACCGTCCAACATCATGGTGCACGTCTCCCATGTGCCCTTGGGTCCAATTCACATCTTTTTGAAGCTGGACATGAGACTGTTGAGACAACCGAATAAACCATAAGCCTGATATTATCCAACAACGCACAATACACGCAAACAATCCCCAAAAAAATGTAGCAATCACTAGTCGCATCATCCTTGATGCACTGGTGCAGGGGCACGGAGCGCGAGTGCGTAGCCTCCACCAAGGTGGACGCACAAGGCGACCATACACACACACTTGAACAGCAGGACTTCCAAAAAAAGTCCGATCTTGGCCAGAGAGAGTTGCGGGCAGTCTCCTGCATCCATGCTAATCCGATCAAATATGGAGGCAAGCCATTCCATCCGACGAAGCATCCAATAACTCACAACTCAAAACGATCCAACACTGTGCACAATTACAACCCATAATTGCAAAAATGGAATGAAGTTTTGATGTTGGCCCACAACCACGAGATGGTTCATGTTTTTGGCAGACGCAACAAACAAATGGAGAGTAACCCTAGCCAAGCACACAACTGAAATCTTGAATATCGAAAGACACTGCATAGGAATGAAGTGTAGCAGGGCGGATAAAAACTCATCCAAGCTGTAGGCTCGGAACACCCCAGGAGAATCGCAGGGCTGATTGTAAATATGCTGGACATCCGGTGTCGCTCCTCAGGACTTTGTGCACGATGAAGGATGATCCTGGAGGGGGACCTACTGAGAATACCTCAAACACTTGAAAATTTGAAAAGTTCAGAATCTGTGCACCAATTCTAGTTTTGAAGCCCATCACAGAGTGGAATCCAGGCGGACTCATCCCGTGATCCTGGTCAGAAGCGACAGGTGGACTATGCCAATATACACACTGAGACATGAACCTGACCCACTGGGATGCAAGCCATCTGGACCGAGTCCAATGAAAATTTCTGTACACCAAGCCAAACGCACACACAAAGGCACATAATATGGAACCTAACTAGACGCATTCCATCGATGGGATCCCCTACTGATCCTGGTATCGTCTTCACCAAGGTGTTGTCCACGTGTCTGTCTTGTTTGTGGACACAAATCACGGATTAGAGCGCCTGGAGTACATACAACAGCTCATGCAGCCTCTGGTACATATCACCGATCATTAAGCCTCCAGTACATATCACCGATCATTAAGCCTCCAGTACATATCACGGATCATCGAACCTCCAATAGATATCATACATGAACCGGCAAGTGCTGGCATACCCTTCCACATGCCGCAACTCAAGCCTCCAGGATACGCTGCGGCTGGGCGTACCAGACCCCCTAGGGTTTGACTTGCTGCGGCTGAGAGGGGCGGCATGTCAACTCCAAGCATGGTCTGTTGCACTGCTCGTAGCACAGCTCTTAGAGAAGGCTCCAGCACCGGCACCAAGTGACTGGGCAGCGCCTTGCCCCCGCTCAGAAGGTTCTTCAGGGCAGCCTGCGATTGGTCCACGTCGCAACACCTCCGTATACTCGCCCCACAAATGTTGCTCTAAATCCCAGTTATTGCTAATGGTTGTAGCTGAGATTATCGAGTTCTGGTAGTTCATGGATGAAGGTATGGTACAGGGTTGAGAATCAGCTTTTTCATACGGCGAAACACCCGCCATATGTTGTCGGCAACACATGGATGACCTAGCTAGTTGGGCGTCGACTTGATGCGCGGTTTGCCAGAGTCCAAGCCCGACACCTTGGCGGATAGGTCGACAATTATCACAGGCCAATCAGCCTTTGCGGGTCATCTTCGACTAGCAAGTAACAACATCAACTGCCCAAAGAATCACCATGATGATGGTGGTGCCAAATATGTGTTCCAATAACCACTACGAAAGAAGGATGAGGCATTCAATGAATATTCCAGACTTGCACCCAGGATGTCTGGTGTAGGGAGCTGGCGTGCTACTTTACGGCCTTCAAGGCTATATCCCACACACAGGACACCTGCAGAAGAACACGGTAGGTGCAGTGGTGTGCGCGGCGGTGGAATGATGGCAGACAAGCAACGAACCCCAATCTACATGAGATGGATCCAGGGTTGCAACATTTGCTCATTGGGCTGCAAGTGTTGACAATAGACGCGTGGAAAGCGCTAAACCCTCACATGATGCCTCTGGACATCTTTGCAGCGATTCAATCCCAGATCCCGTCATGCAGAATGAAATCCAAGTAGGCATATCTCAGAATCCTGCTCGGAGTCGTCTGTCAATCATTCTATATCCGTATTCCACAAACAACGCATCATTCGGTTTGAATTGTCCTGCGCCATCTCTCTTGAGAGACGCAAACCCCTTTGTGCATCAGCATGTACTGGGACATGAGTCCCCTACAGACAGGCGGCCACCCATGCTGTCAGAGTGCAATGCCGATTCCACAAGCCAGCAACACAATCAATCTCCTCAACACCTATCAAATATGATACAGGCGAAATCGTCCGGACCATGAAAATAGCCCAGCTCCTTGGAATGGCTGATAACAACTCGAATCACACCAAAATATAGTGGTAAGAACATCTACTAGCTTGCACTTGCTCCACTGAAGACACAAATCACAAAGCCCTTAGTACCAGTTCGGTCTCTACAGCTGCCTCGAACAGGTCAAAGAGGTTGCAGATGTGCTGCAATGCACATCTGGGAATAGTGTCCGCACAGTTCACATCAAACGCAACATACATGGGGAGCACAAGATTGGTACAGGCCGTAGAGCAAGGGACAAGTGTCTCGATACCACCTGCTTGGATCTGCGGCTGCACGGAGACTGCGCGGTGGTGAGCGCCACGATCCAGTCCTCCGCCGTCGCCTGGATGTTCTGCAGCAGAGGTTGCGGGCCGCCACTGGCATGGTGCTTGTGGTGGCTGGCGTCCGCACCCGTGCCCTCCAAGATGTCTGGGATCTGGTTCCGGGAACTTTCGATAGGGTGGTGTTTGTCGTGAGTGTCTGCCTGACTGATGACATCCTTGTTGTTGTTTTGGTTTAGGTCATTGTCGTCTGCGCCGACTTTGCCGCGGGCGTCACCATCGTCATCACCATGACCGCCCATGATGTTGTCGCTATTTTCAATCCCATCCTTGCCGATACAGTCTTTGTTGTCCTCCGTGCTGATGGGCGCACCTGCAGCTCACCTCGCATGCACCGCGCTGACTCCTGAGCCCGAAGCTTGGACATTCA
>NHOP01000492.1:0-14757 GCA_018697155.1 Pyramimonas parkeae | reverse complement strand
TCACTTAGCTCTATCACACGCGCTGAGCCGTGGTACCTTGATGATGACCGTGGGTCATGAGATGAAATAGCTTATCGCATTGATGAGCAATCATGTACCACCTTTCTGACAATCCGAAGTGGCGGTGCGAATACGTCGCTTGACGTACTTAAAAAATATGTACGTAGATAAAACGGCAGGTGCACGCCAATGCTGATTTTTATTGTAGGTGCAGTCTTGCTACCCAATATATGTGCAGATGAGTGTTACATGGACACCAACCCTGCGTTCACTGCATGCCAATAAACTATTATTGAGAATCGTACAAGCATAAAATACAAGGCTTAACGATAGGACATGTCAGCGTGATTTCGTGCTGTTGATCTTTAATTGGGTGTACAAAAAAATGAGCACACCACCAGTGTGTTTGTGATGCAGGAGCATTGCCCCACTTCACAATGGGACAACATGATAACATCTTGACTGAATCTGTACTGATATACAGGCTACTCATCATATGAATATGAGCAGCCGACTGTACGCACAACTATATGTAGCATTATCAACTATGGTTCCACGAAGTGACTACAACGAGTCACTTGCGCATCGTCATGCTGAATCCATATGCCTGGGCAATGAACTGGGTAGGGCTATTGTGCAGGTGCAAACATGGATACGTGCATATACAACCTCAAAGTATACGTACGAATAGTCAACATGGAGCCACGAATAGTTGACACTAACATGCGAATTTTCCGACACCACCTGGAATGGGCATTGCACTTCCCTGTGCCCAACAAGCGGCCATCCATTGCGAACGAGCACATAGCCAATGCGCTCCCCTTCAAAAACCATATTTGTAGCTTTTTTATTTAACACGTTTGGCATTCCGAATATCGGCTCAGCTCAATTATATTCAGCTGGATATAATGCCCACTTGACTTCAGAAGCTTTGGTCATCACCTTTGGTGATCCAACGCACATTGTACTTACTGAAATTACCTAGCCTTTCGGCCAAGATGGTGCGACCGTAGGAGTACCGAGTTAGACACCACTGCTATCGAACTGAAAGCCATCATGCCACCTGCTGCCGAGGGGCTCAATGAGAATCCTACATTCAATCATGGACCCCAACCACAAAACAACACCCAACCATGCTTTTGCTATAACGAAGAGTGGACTAGAAAGATCAACAAGTGTCCGACATAATTTTTGAAATCCTTGTCATTAATGCGTATCCACATGTGATTATGTACATGCTTGGGGCAATCACCGAGGAAAACTGTTCGAAGACTTTCTCCTCCATTTGATGTTCTGGGCAATTGATGGTAAATTGAACCTCATCAGCTTTGTCATTTCTAGCAATTTCGGTGCAGGGTGCAGGCTCCAATCCCCAAATTCGTTCCTCTGGAATATGTTGTATCACAGTATTGAGGAAAGGGCTGAACACTACTCACCGTAGGTTGGGAGCAAGACCCCGGCAGCGAGAGGTAGCCCCACAACATTGTACACAAGTGCCCAAATGAGATTCTGCTTAATCTTGCTGAGGGTAGCACGCCCTAGGTCCACTGTGTCTGCTACCTGCATGGCCACAAATCAAAAGGAGCCGGTGATTAGATTGGTCTGGCGTCACAACCATTTAGAACCACAAAAAAGAATTGCTTATTCGAGAATAAGCAATTCTTACACTACACTGGCAAAAAATCGATGTCTACAGGTGAAACAGTAGTTTCAACAAACAAAAACAAACTTACATCAACACAGCGCGTGAAGAATCTATCAGATCACGTCAGCACTTACGAGCTTTGCACCTATTGCATGCAAAGAGCAACATTCAATTGCAAAAACTTGATGCATTCTGGCTCATCACGAACTGCGATGAAACAGTTGGGTACAAATGATGCAGGCCGCAAATAGAAAGCAACACGCCAAACTTCTAAATACATCAGGGACATCAATCATATGAGCCTAGCTTGTTTCTTGTTGCGATTCTGCAGGTGATTCCCAAAGACAGAAATCTTCTCTACATATGAACGTTATTTGGATGCAGTGTTGTGCTACCTGACCAAGACGGTCGCTCTGCAAAACCACGTCCGCAGCTTCTGCAGCAGCGGCTACCTGCACGCCTTTGTGTGAAACTGCTATTCCCACATTCGCGGCGGCCAGGGCAGGCGCGTCGTTCACACCGTCTCCAACCATGCCCACGCTCCTTCCCTCTGCCTGAAATATCGCATTTGTTGTCGTGAATAAGCAACGCAGTTAGCCTCAGCGACAAAGCCAGAAGAACATACAAACACAGACCATAGCGGGTGGTCTATTTGGCAGAGCGTCAGCTTTGTAAATCGGGTCCTTGCGTTCAAGCTACGACATGGATAGGACTGCCTCAGCCAGTAAAGCGTGAAAAAGTCCACAAAGGTAGGGATGACGACATGGGAGCAATCGTATGTTTCACCTACATGATCATTACAAAATCGGGCGGTTTAAAACCTCTTTTATTGAAAAACACCATATCCGGATATGTCAAATCGTGCGCTTGAGCATCGGAGGAGAACGCTATGGTAATTCATGAAAACCGACTAGCCAGCCAAGGGCAGCAAACAAAGCATCAACCTTTGTGGTCTCGCCCAGCATTCATGAGATTTCTAAAACAGTGCGGGGAGAAATCGTTGTTCAAATAACCAGGACACCAGTGATGGACAATAGCTAGCTGACTTCAGGCAATACACAATGTGGTGATACCAATCAAGGAAACAATTGGACAACATTTGATGCACCTGAATCCAGGACCAAAAATCATTCATTAGAAATTTGATGAGAAGGGCTCAAGAAACTACAACATTGTCCCCGGTGCAATAAGCATGATTGCATTAAGCAAAATCATCGACTGTTTGCTGCCACGATTTTGTGCCCAAATGATTCGATTCGCAGCGAAACTTCAAATGCAAAATATAGCCAGCTCCCCTGGGAGAACTCCCAGATAATTTGGGGTAGATGATCTAGGTCAAGACTGCAAACTGGCACATACAAGGTGCAAACGAGGTTTGCATTAATTTTGCACAAACGCCTTCCCAGCATTCTGATGTCCAGCAAACCAGGCGCTAGACTATCAACTTAAATGTACCGATTCCATGATTGCAATATCTTACACAAGTGAAGAAACGGAAAATCATGGAGAGCTTTTCACAAGAAGATATCTGTGTATTGGCTTCGTTGTCATGGCTTTGAAATCTGGAAAAACCCTTTTGATGGGACAGGTTGTTCCATTTCAAAAACAAAAACTACATCAAATGTGACCATTGCATACCCACCCGTTTGTGCTCACATTGATAAAAGACAGAATACCGACAAGTTCTATACAAAAACTGGTAGAAAAAGCATCAGTTGTGGTTGATCAAGGGGTTAATGAAAGAAAAATAAAATGCAACAAGAACGAGTTCAATCATACACAAAGAGTGTTTAACCAGACGTTCATTTCTGCTAACAAGCAAATGGTGTCACAATCATCAGACTCTTTATCTGGAGTTCAAATCACTCCACTGACACGATTGCCCTACAACGCAACACACCCCTGCAACCAAGCACAAAACAAATAGACCCCAGGCTCATATCATACTATTCCTATACAGTGCATCTCTCTGCACAAAATCGATGTCACAGAATCTGCCATCAAGGACAGTGTGGTTGCATGCTGTTTCATCAGCCTATGATTGGTATATCAGAATATGTTGATCAACCAGGGTGGCATCCAGGTCCATATTCTATCCAGGTGTTGCATAGCATATGGACCAGAATGCATTGACAACCGCTACTTACACAACAGGATTTCACTGACAAAGGCAACCGCATGCCCTAAGCTTGAAATTGTAAGTTGGGATACACAAAGTTTGGAACCACCTGCTCCGCTGTCTGAGGTCAAGAGCGACCTTAGCATATCTACCTGACAAAAGCAGCGAGTGCTCTGCGAGGGCTTGAATTATGTGCTCTTGCAGACATGTACTCGAATTGGATATTGCTCATCAAGCAACAAAGATCTAAGCTTTGCCACGAAGAACGCAAAAAAGAAATTTTCGAGTCAACATACTCATTCTTCTGAAACATGCTATGTGAAAGACCCGATCATCTCAGGCAACTTGTGTACCAAACAAATAGTAACAAACCCTGCTAGCCATCAGAGCTTCCCCATGCGATATCAAGCATGTATGTGATGAAAACAAACATGGGGTTGAGATCTGCGGCATTTCCTCCACCCTCACCTGAAGTGCTGCTATGCCAGCCAGCTTCTCGCCGGGCAATAATCCCCCATGCGCATCCTCCGAGGCGATGCCAACCTGTGCGGCTATAGCTCTCACCGCCTATGTGCACATCTCAAAACAACAGGCAGGTCAGAGTCGCAGTATACTCCCACACATGCCATAGCGACAAGAAAACAACAACACAACGTCATGCAGCTGCAACACAGCGATAAAAGCTGTGAGAAGTTGCTGCTGCAAGATGCGCAACAACGAACAAAAGTTCACCATCGCCAGCACACTGTGCGCACAGTATACCTAGGGGTCTGAGAGGTGCAACAGCCCAGTTCATTCGCACAACCATGACAACCATGTAAAACTTCCATTCGCTCCGCCATGTGAAACCCACAATACATGAACTCTCAATTGAGCTGGTGCTCTCACCTGCGGCCTGTCTCCGGACATGAGAATCACGCGCAGTCCTTGTTGTTGCAACCTCTGAACTGTGTGAATCGCATCCTCCCGGAGCACGTCAGCTACTGCCATAGCACCAATGACGCCCTCATCTTGCACCGCCACCCACACCAAGCTTGCCAATTCCAGCTCGCCCTCCATCAGATCCTTGACGCGAACCTTCAAGGAGGCTTGCTGCGCGGAACACATCGACTGCGCCGTCCCAACCTGTGACGATCAACATTCCCCCGTCCGTAAGCATTGCTGTGCAGTCCGCACTTGAAACGGAAACTTGTCGCGTAGAATGTCCAAAAAGGTTAAGGTCTTGACTGGTTGCACTCTTGCGCATGCAAGCCTGCTGGTCCCAAACGGGTTCACTTGCTGACGGCGCAGCCCATACCCATGCCTGGCGGAACTTTTCGCTCAATCGCAAATCATAACAATTGGAACAATTGGGCAGATGGTTCGTGCTCGTACAGGCCGCTGCAGTGCAATTATACGCGCGAAACGCACTTGCGCAGACTCATGTACTGCGTCCAGTACCTGTACCGACCTTGCAAAGGTAAGGAACCAACGTCCAACTCAAGCTGCGCACCTGGTCCAACACCCACTCCAGCTTGCCAACTGCGGCTATGCGTCCATCTGGTAGCGCGCCTCGCACGCCACACCCTGGCTCGGTGTAGCTATCCGAAACCGGCCACAAATCTAGCTCCTGTTCGCTGGCCGCTGCTTGAGGTTGTGCGCACAAATGGGTCGTCATGCACAATGAACTAGCCAAGATCACCGGTCTCAGCTAGGAACACGCAATCCAAGAGCACGCACGACGCGTTGCGTCTGCCTACTCTAAGGTAATGGCATGGGGATGGCAAAAATCATTGGGAGATTGATTGTTTTGCGATGATTTTTTCCATGCTCGCGCGCCGATGGGCAAGCGTAAGTGTGGTAAGATACGAGCGCTGAAGCGAGTCCAATTCAAGTGCAGCTACAAGGCATACGGTGCCACTTCCTTAAGCGTTCAGTACAGAGAGTTGCACACTGCATGTGCGTCTGAGGACGTCAAACAAGAATCAGTGGGGTGTTGCAGGTGACCACAAGGGCGATCTGTCATTGTGAAGGTGTGCAAATACCAGACAATAATTGGCTCCGTGCTCGAAATCTACGCGCGATTCGACAAAAAGCTGATCAAACTGTACCTGCCAGCAAAGCGTCTGCAATCGGATGCCGGGTGGTGCTCTCTATGGATGCCGCAATGCGCATGAGCTTGCTCTGGTCAACTTCTTCACCGCTAATCACACGCACTACGCGAGGCGTTCCCTGCCCCCACATCCAATCCGTTGATTTGCTCGACACCAGATATCACGCCCAATACTCAGAGTTCTCACTTCACGCTCCCGACCACAACCACGCCAATTCTTGAACTGGTTTGGATTACCGGTACAAGACTTATGCGTCCCAACCAATTGACCTATCGTTAGGTCAAATAGACTCCCCGGGCACAAGACGTCAGCAGGCGCTGCGCACAGGACCAGACACTTGGCCAGGTTGTGCCACAGTGCAGTCCCGCACATTCGACGCGCAACAAGCTCTCTGATGGTCAGAGACACAGTGTTGAGATTCGTTTCTAGCAATCTTACGTTAGAACATATTGAGTGGCTTAGTTTGTAGGGCGCCAGCATGTTTCTAGTTCACCCGAGGTCCAGCCCGAAGATGAGTAGGTATTGCTTGGGTCAATGATTCATTAACCGTCCTTACTGGCCTCGCGGGTCATTTTCGATTAGCAGGCGATCATACCAAGTGCCTGAACAATCAAAATGATGTCGGGTAGGTCAAGAATACTGTTGCGCCGGAATCCCCCAAGGCGTTCTCATCTTGCTGGATATGCATTCCAGTATATTCTCATTGCACAGCTGAGCAGGCATTCTAGCATTGCATAGCATAGCATACAACTAGACCCCTGCCAAACGAACGAATCATTCGATAGCAAAGACTCCTAGCACCTCCGAATGTCACTGCACATCAGTCACGGTCGAGCTCGTTCCTTGCATACAACCACGCAGAGTTGAGGCATGACACTCCTCACGCATCCTGCCTCCGCTACCTTGGTCAGCGTGCCCGTCTTGTCCAGGACCACGGTGTCCATGCCCGCCGCCTCCTCCAGAACGTCCCCGCCTCTCAGCAGCAGCCCGCAGTGGGCGCCCATGGACGTGCCCACCAGCACCGCGGTGGGAGTTGCCAACCCCAACGCGCACGGGCACGCCACCACCATCACGTCGATGGCTAGCTTCAAACTCATCAGCATCACCGCCTGGTCGGCGTCTCCAGCAGCGGTTTCCAGAGCCTCCGGGAACCACTCCCAGCCCAGGGTGGACCAGAAGGCGAGCGTTGCTGCGGATATTGCCATCACCGTCCCCGCGAAAGGGCCCACCACCTTGTCTGCGAAGCGCTGCACCGGAGCCTGGCGAGTACACCGCGCCCAAAACTTGTGTGCCGGCTCAGCGTAGCAAGCGGCGGGTTGAGGAGTGATTAGCCCTCACCAAGCACCGCCGGTATTGGTCATATTCGGCGTTCGTGTCCGGTGGCCTAGTTGGTGGGGGGGTCGGTGTTTTACGCGGGTTGCCCGAGTTCAAGTCCTGGCATGGGTAAGTTCTGCCTCAGCCAATGATCAATAAAAAAGCCATGCTGGTTTCACGGGTCATCTTCCAATAATGAGTGATCATACCAATCGCCGTGACAACCACCATGATTGATACTAGCTTAGCCGATGATTCATCATAGGCCATGCTGGCTTGGCGGGTCATCTACGATTGGCAAGTGATCATACCAATTGCCTAAACAATCGCCATGAAACCTGCTTGGTTCAAAAGAGACTTGTAATCACTCAATATGCTGAGCGAGACGCGAGTGTTAAAGTACTGTCCGCATGTACCCTGTTGCGCCATGCCTGGCAGCCGTCTCCAGGAAGATGGTACGCATCTGTCCAAGATGCAGGGCATGGCAGGTGTCCGCGGCTTGAGGTTGCCTCCCTAGTCCAAGCATCCGCTTTGCTGGATTCTTATCATGCTATCCCGATTGCGTAAACAACCTCAACGATGGCTGGTTTTTCAAAAGTTTAAAGACATAGCATCTTTGCACTGAGCGTGCAATACCTGACGGGGTTCCTCCTGGGCTATTGAGGTATCAAAGGCAATGATGGATTGGCGTATATGGTGGCCTGAAGAACCACTATGTACGTAAAATGTCCCCGCTGATATATTAGAGGCCTCACTGGCTTGGCGGGTCATGTTCGATCAGCGGGGTATCAGACCAACAGCCATAACAATCACCATGATATCTGGTGGTTCAACGTTTTTCAAGCTTGGTATATACTGCGCCAACTATCATGCTGTCTGTCATTGAACAGGAGCAGTACCATGTGTGTTTCCGTGCATGTTCAGGACGCGTGTGCGTTTGTAGAGGGAACGGTGCGCAAGGAGCCGCAGCCCGCAATAAACGATGCAATGTAGGTGAGATGCCTCTGGCAGTCAGGTCAACGGAGCTCAGCTCCACTGGCTTCTCATGCATCGGGCTGAGCTCTTCTGGTATGATTTTTGCGCACTTAGAGAATTAACGCGCTTGTAACCAAACCAAAGGACTCGAACGCAAGGCGTACTACTTTCAACACCATGTCATACACTATTTCAAGCAATCCTGATGGACGTTCCTAGGAACTCGTAGCAGCGCGCGCATTTGCTGTGCCGTGTGCGGAATCAGACTTTATGTCACAGTTCTTGTCTGCCGTGAAAACATCAAAGTCGCGAGACCACAGATTGCTGCGCGTCTGCTTACAAGGCGCCCGAACATTTCTTGCCAAAATATCAAATTTCTTGTTCCACTCCCGTGACGAGCTTCGAGCAGTAAGAGCCCAGAGAAGACTCTTTAGGAGAAATATATGATTCTCGTAATCAAAATGAGATCTTGACGAAAGCCATGCTTGGTGGTGCAAAGGCGTTCCGCGAGTGGACAAACAATCCTTCCTCTTACCCATCCAGTCGTAAGCTTTCTAGCACCAACACTTGACATATTGCTGGGTGCAGCAGAGGTGGGAGGCTATTTGGATATGTGAATGCTAGCAAGCAAATCCGTTGACAATAAACTGTATTCTCTGGAATGGGAGAATATGCCTTTCTTTTTGTTGGATGAGCTGCCTCTTCAACAAAATCGCTAACTAAGGTCCAAAAGCAAGTGAATCAAATGAATGATCACAGATACAAAAAGTCGAACTCAAATACCAGATTGCAAACGACAAATCCCTTCAGCGCTCTTGTCCGCCAATGCATGCACTGCATACCGCAAGCAACAGGTCTCAGGTGGCAATAACAATCATTAGCGCTGATAGCACATCAATCATCTCTCCCTCTTTCGCATCGAGACAGTGTCGTATGTCCATTGAAGAAAACAGTCTTGCAGCCGATGATCGCACGAATCTGGAGAACGTCTCAGCAACCAAAGTGGCAAGGAAAGTCCTCCAAGCAAACCGTATACAAGTCCGCCCCACACTCTCCCTATTGAATCGAATTAAATCGAATCTCAGCTCGAAAATCAAATCGCACAAAAACACAAAAAAGGCGAGCAAAGGACCTCATCGCATTGGCACCGAAAAAATGAGACTCGCACATTTAACTGTTCCGCACCTGTCTCGCCTGAGCGTCCTCCACTAGGCGCTTGATGTCCGCCAGCTGGCCGGTGGCTCCCTCCGCCGTTGCTTGAATCAATAGCGGAGCTTCGCAGTTCACAGTTCCGCCGGTGACGAGGCTGCCACTAACTTTCAGCACCGGCATGGATTCGCCGGTGAGCATGCACTCGTCCACGCACGACTTGCCGGTTACCACCTTGCCATCTACAGGAAGCCTCTCCCCTGGCAGCACCTGTGCACGGCAGCCGTGTCGGGCATAGCCTAGTTGGTAAGGCGCTTCGCCTTTTGTTGAGAGGGTGAGGTTTCCTTTCATTCCTATCATGGGAGGTTTCCGCCTTGACCAGCGACAATTTGTTTAATTAGAAGGCCAGGTTGCATTCAGCCGATGCACAGTAGTGCCCATTGCCTCAGTTAATGCCTGGATTTCTGGGGTTTCAAAATACTTGGTCGGCTCCCAGTGCAGTTCGTTGCAAACAAGGATGCGTCAGTTGTAGAGAAAAGCCCGAGAGATTTGGTTCCATCATGCACGCAGTATGATAGAGACGTATAAGAAAAGCATGCGAATGTACGGATGCTCTGAGGGTAGGGTGTATGTCAGCCTGTAGCATGCACATGGTGTGTGGTGCTTACATTGGCTTTTGATCGTCAATGTTTATGTATTTCAATAGTCCTGCCGGTCATCAGCGGCTTTTCTCTACAACCGAGAAAAAAAAACAAAAACAGAAAAAACAGCCATACTGGCTGGCGAGTGATCTTCGATTAGCGAGTGACCATACCAACTGATGGGTGATCATACCATGAAAACTGGTGGTTCCCAAGTTGCACCGGCCCAAATAGTGATGCAAGGTCGTCATGAATATCGATTGAGAGAAGGATTTGCATGGCATCAGCTGACAATCTTGTCATGCTCCAAATCAACGAGTGGTGCGTATGTGATCCGTGATCATGGCCATGCCAACCACCCAATCAATCACCAGCAATGAGACCCATTCAAAGGAGACATTCCTCCTACTTCATGGGGGTGTGATGGGGGGGGAAGGTTTGGAGCACACTGCTGAACACAGCAACTTCTTCAGACGTTGACTGCTTTTGCTCAGCGATAACCAATGAAATTGGCGGCTTACATGGGTAAACCTGATGCTCCGGATGAAGTATCTTAGCAGCAGACATATAATGCTTTCCATAGGACTCAAGAACCATGCGATGTGCACCATGGAAGGGGAGGAGGGTCCGATGCATATGTAATCAACAACCATACCTACAGCACATCGCGTTGCTCAAATTGTGTACAGTGCGACGGCGCGCGCAAAAAACTGGATCACACACGACCCCAAAAATTGTGTCCTGACACTCCCGAACTTCCCTTGTGAGCTCTCAAACCCCAATACCTATCAGACCTGCGCGCACAAGCACAACAACCTACAACATCTATAACATCACACCTCAATAAGGATCTATACACTTCCCCACTTGCATACACGAAACTCATTTTCCGACGGCGTACCTGCACAACGTCGCCTACGCGGAGTATGCTGGTGGGCACCTCCGTGGTCTGCAGCAATTTCGCAGCTATTTCCGAGTCTGCTTTAGACTCGGCTTCTAAAACCAGCCTCGCTTTTTCGGGGACAAGCGATGCTAGCGCCTGCAGGTCCGACTGCGCGCGCAGCCGTGCTTGGCGCTCCAGATTGCGACCCAGGAGCACAAACGCTAGCAGCATCACCTGAGCGCCCATTCCCAAACATTTGGTCAAAATCAGCAACAACTACAACGACGACAACCACAACACCTGCTGAATTGGTAGCAGAACTGGCCGTTGGTTTGGGGGGCTCCGTTTCCTGTGCACCACAAGAGGTAGTACACTTACGACGCTTCTCTATGGAGTCAAGGCAATCGCAATTAGACTGTTGATACTGCCAGTGTCTCGTGAGTGGATTGGGCGCTTTTCTTGGTCACAATTTGCTCGTAGAAGCTAACCCCGCAGCCATTCTGAATGTCAATCGAAAACGACAACGAAGGTACACTTGTCCCTCGCGGTAAGTTAAACTAGGGACATGTACCTTGTCGAAACCTTGCCCTGCCCGCTCTGACACTGACAGGGTTTGCAAACCTACTACCAGACCAAGCGTGTACGTACACCTTGGGGTGGTGCAGTTGGGGCTCTCGAAGCAAATGCCCACGATTCGTAGCTACTTTGTTTGGTCCGCGGTTCTATCCAGCATGGCTTCATGCAGCACCATCCAGCATGGCTTGAAGGCATGCTGGATGGTGCTGCAAGAGCAGTTGGATTCATATCTCTGGGGTCTTGGATTCAAAACCCTTGGTGGATGGTTTCCTCCTTGACTCATGAGTTTGGCTTGCACCTCAACTCATGGGCCACACTGGCTTGCAGGCCACCTTCAATTAACAACTTGGAATAGCAATCGCCTAAATCACCGCATGCATAAGGCGGCAATTCAACCTAGACGGTTGAATATGCACCACAAAGGGGTTGTGTGGGGTGTGGCAACAGAGTGTGTGCTCTTTGCGCCGGATTGTGTGTGTCATGCTTTCTTACCCACGGATCCTGATTCGAAGAACGGTAGAAGCATTGTGAGGTTAGAATCCTGACGCAGAAATCTAGTTGTGTACACATCGGGACCCAGACCAGGTCCAGGCGTTCACGCAAAACGCTGGAGAGACTTGTGTCACAAGAGTGTTGCTCTGCATTGGCCAGTTGCACTTGATTCAAAATCACGGATCCCCCATATGGCTCATGTTCAATAATGACACGGTTGATGTCCTAGCCAATCAGCAGCAACGGTGTCCCATACGATTGTAAACACTGCATTGCAGAAGTAACAACCACCGCGCAACCTCATAGATCCGGCAAGCTAGTGCAGAAGAGAGAATTGGCACAGGCAAGCACCTTGACGTCTGTGCATGCACCGTACAGTATCTGAGCCACTCAAAATGGTTGGCCAAGTAGATATTACAGGTGATGGAGTGCACATGTGGCGTTGCAACGCTCTTGGATTTGCAGCTGCGTCACTTGGACTTATCACTGTACATATACATGTATCTGCATCGGTGACACTTGTACAGTTGAGCCAGCCAGATGTACTTTTCATCCCGCAGTCTATACGGATACTTGCGATTTGAACCTGAGACATCAGCCAGCATGTCCAACGAAAAAAATCATCAGCCTAGTCAACTTACTCCTACAAGGCGGGTACCGTCTGGCGTCCGTTTGCAGGAAGCCAATGTTCCAACAACTGAGCCATCCAGCAAAGGCACGATGCGTCTTTGCACAATAGGTGGGACATATGGCCCCCTTCAAAAACAGCAGCTAAGAAAGTACTCAAGAAAATGTATATACGCGCACCGGCTCTTCGGCGCAGCCTGCGTCCCAGTTCAGCTCAGGCACTGCAGCGGCAAGTGCCGCCAAGCCAAAGGAGGCTGTCATGCCAAGGGCTACGAGGGAGTTCATATTGGGATTCCCATTCTTTAGAGCAGCAAAGCCTTCCGAGATGAGTTTGCGCCCAGGGCCGACCATGGCAAGCGCCGCTATAGCAGTCCCCACCCAAGGCTGTCCTACCAACGTCATCCACTCGCTGTGTGCGTACCTGTGAGTATGTATCGCCAAAACTGGAGTCAATGAAAAAAACCGACTTGGTTTCTGATTTAGATGGATAAGCGCGGCATGAGATCTCGGGGAGAATTTGCCCACAAGGTACCATGCGAATACGCCAAACATTGTCTATTGCCTGAACTATCCGTGCTGTGATTGGGCAGCAGGGATAGTTCGAAAAAAGTAACAGGCTTCGCATGTAGATGATGCTGAACATTGTATGTTCAATTCAAAATTCATCAGTGAAATGTTCAAAGCATTGTTTCCAGCAAACATTCATGCAGATTTTGGTACAAAGTATCAGTCATGACGAAGTACCAAAACATGAACACATTTTAAAAACAAGACATTTCAAGTTTTGGCTTTTCTGTATCAAGGATTTTGCAGACCCATTCTCTGTGTACTGTAGCCGACTGTAGGCAACGCACAGCCGCGACCCAAAGTGCGTTGAGGATACTCTCAACACCGACGT
This sequence comes from Pyramimonas parkeae, assembly GCA_018697155.1. Classification (NCBI taxonomy): domain Eukaryota; kingdom Viridiplantae; phylum Chlorophyta; class Pyramimonadophyceae; order Pyramimonadales; family Pyramimonadaceae; genus Pyramimonas; species Pyramimonas parkeae. The sequence continues at coordinate 1,345 of NHOP01000492.1, read as the reverse complement.
AGTACGTCTCGTTCTCCTAAATCTAAGCTGGAGGTTTCAAATTCATCAAACATATGTTTCAGTGTTTATGACAAGACTGCATTTGCGCAGCTAGTGACTCGCACAAACCATGCCTAGCTCCACATAACACAAGGGGTAAAGTCATAGCAAGAAACAACCAACATGTTTCCCGATTTCACAAAAAAGTGGCTAATGATAGTAGATAGTAAAAAAGATTTGCTAGGAGGCCGAATGACGCGACACGAGTCACACTTCACAAAATCGTTGAATCAATGCCGAATTCAAAACAGTGACTGCTCTGGGCGTACTCATGCATTCCCATGTGGTGCAAGTGGTGTCCAAGGTGTGACCCTATGGACAGCAGAGCCAGCGCCCACGCGCCATACAGCTCCAACCGAGCCTCTTGCATCTGCATTGTGCAGGAAAATCTACAATCAGGCAAGTCTTGAACAATTTTCAAACACAGCTGAGTACGTAGAGTCCGCCCACACCGTTGTCGCTGCGCATAGCGACCGTGTATATCCGAAACCAACACAAAACCGCCTTTGGTTCCTACCCTGTGTGAGAGATATTGCGGCTTGACTCAGACACAATGATTCACACAAAAGCGTGTGGACCATCCTTCCACACACTGTTGATATGGAATCAGAAAATAGGAAGGACGCAAGTTCGAAGACGGATTTATCATCGTACACCAGCAAGTCATTAACAAATGCTTTGTTCAGATGTTTTTGGTGCAATACTCGCGTCGATAAAGCAGCGTGTGAGGCTCATTTGCATACACCACTAGATGAGTGTCGCGGTCGATGGGAATGCCACACGGGGAACACGCCTCTGTTAGCGCGAGGACGCAAACTTTCTTTGATCAACGGCATGTATTTGTTGTATAACAAGAAGCTATACAACAAATACATAATCTCAATCAACGACGTGATCCACTAGCCCGACAACAATGCGAGCTAGTGGACAAAAGCCATGAAGTTTGAGTAGCGACGAAATTCAAGCAGCCCATTTCATACGCCGGTATCAAAGGCGGTTCTGTAATCAGGAAATAACCGTGTTGAAACCACCACCAATAGGGCGAGATAGCAACGCGAAGATGGAGGATGCGCGCATGCCTCCATGTGCTGCGTCTCCGCTGCCAAGGCCGCCGATTGTGCCGCCTCCACTGCCTCTGTGGGTCGGATGGTGGTGGGGAAGCCTTTGTCCGTCACCATTGTGACGCACGACCGAATGCTTGCCTTCACGTCCGCGCCAGCCTCCAGCCACACAGCCGCGGAGTTGGTAACCAGGTTCACGCTGGCTTTGGACACATCCGGCTGAGTACGCATGACAGGCTCTCATG
>NHOP01000491.1:0-14768 GCA_018697155.1 Pyramimonas parkeae | reverse complement strand
CTGCCCATATGGGGGGCGCCACACTCTTTCACAAATATCCGTTCTGCTTGTCGTTTACTCAGCAATTGTTCATACTGTGCTGCTCAATTTCGATCGAACAATTCGCCCAACCGACATAAACGCCAAACGCCTGTTCCCTCATGCATTTTTTTTGTTGAATTTATTGTTTTGATTGACTAATTAATAGAATTTATTGATTTTTGAATTTGAAGTAAAGTTGCAAGGCAAGTCCGGACGTTTAAACTGGCCATTGTGCAGAGCATCGTGTTTAATCACTGACAAAGTGACTGTCTATTCGTATTTTATAGCGTTATCTATCGTGTGCATCTTGCTTGGAATCGAATGGCAATCAATACAAAATGTTCATCGTTCTATGACAGCAGGACAAGCCACTGAATAGTCATATTTGCTGAAAAAAGGCAATATTGCCCGTCACCCATTACTTGGTGGAAGTACGAATGGTCTATGTATATTTTCTCTACATTAACAAGAGCATTTGGTGGGGTGTTTATATTCTATGTTCGAGGTGCTAGTTCGTGCCACAACGCCTGCTGGTGTCACTTTGGTGGACATCTATGAATTTCGTCTTGCAAACTGCGTGAACTCAAATCTTGCAACTAAGTTCCGAAGGCAGTAAAGCAAATATATCATGATTTCTAATCCATCTCAGATTCTGCAAACCCTGGTATAACACCTGAATTTTTCGATTTCAGCTTCGCTGGGTTCGCCTCCCCTGCCTGCAAACCATTGCAAGGCACATGCCGTTATGGCTGCATCAAGAAATTATCTCACATACTTGTTCCGGTATACTTCTATATCCAACCATCCACATGCAAGTTCATAATCCTATGTACATCTTCCCACATAAATGATTTCGATTCATTCGATGATACCAAGAAATTGCTTGTGGTGCCTTGCAGTGGTTATGATATTCAATGACATAACTATGCATGTAGGACAAAACAGCTGTCAACCATGAGGCTATGTATCATTCTAAAGGAGGGGTGCACTAGAAATATCCATTTTCCTACCTGAATTAATGCAAGCTTAAACAGTGGTGGCCCAACCAACTGATTTAGCACAATAACTGATACTAAGAGGTTGCAGAGAGAATCTCCCCTGTGCACAATGACAAACCCAAAAGCGTCATGCATGATAGCAACCATTGCCATACTAACAGGTTGAGAAATTCTAATGCTTTCCTGAACTCAGCAAATCCGCATTAGTATTTCGGAAGTAGCACAAACAACAGTGCCATATTCTAGAGAGAATACGGCACTCCCCAAAAAGTGTTGAAAAGCATGTTATCAAAGTTGATAAAATCGACATGTACGTATGCGCCTCAAAACATCAAACTGCTATGTGTTGGAGTTGTTCATGCGTAACGAAAAAGGCAAATTTGATCTATCACACACCCGCACCTCAATTTCGGTTACGTGATGAGATGTTGCTGTCATGGAATCCGTGCACGCAGAGCCAAAAGAAGATGGTGTAAACATCAGAGCCAGGCCACAACAGTAGCATAAATAAGTGTGTTGCGCACCAATCAGGGAAGGTGTCTGCAACTTCCTTGGCAAGTCCTAAGCTGACCCCAGCCTGTGTCACAAATGACTGCATGAATGGTTCCGCCCCAACCCATATCGTGTAAACATACAAGCATTGTCGAAATCAAAATACATACGAAACATGCCATTATTGAACAAGGATTTCAAACCTGTTGATGCAGCATTCTCAGGATGGAGCAGAAATTCAAAACATCTATATGTGTTAAATTGATAGAGATACAACAAAATACTATGCATGCGTAATTCGAAGACTCAGCAACATATAGACACGGCCACACATTGTGATACACAGTGTTACAAAAAAGAACCTGTGAAACGCCAGGTAACTATAGGGCAGCATATGACAAACGAAGAGGCTAATTTTAAAAAATTCAAGGAAGATTGCATTGTTCCGAAGACGTTGCGTTTTCTAACTGTAATGCTGCAATGCTATGCGACTGCAGCACTACTTTGTTGAGCTATACCACCTGCGCCAAATGATAAATTCCACACCCGCACAAGGAAATCATCAAGATCCGGGTACGAGGTCGAAATCACATGCAGTTCATTGATTGATGTTTAGCAAGCGCTTACCATCCAACAAACTCGTACAAGGTTTGAAGGCCATCCTGCAAGATAGCTGCAACATTCGATCCACCAAACAAACACACTCTCATTGCCTGTGGTTAAGAGTTCAACTTGATTCCATAAACTATGCAAAAAGAATCTAAAGAGGACTTCAAAGGCATCACGAATAGCGTTTCATTGAACGCTCATGATTGGTGGAAGTCAGCAGTACGAGGTGATAGAGGCAAACTACAAACAGCTAGCTACGATCTGAGATAGCCTCATGTGTTCCTCTCACAGCATGATTCCAGCTTTGCGAGCAAGACATTTGGGACGCGATTCAAACGCGCACCTTCCGACGGATGCTCCAGTGAAAAGTGCCAACAAGCGCGAAAAGAACAAAAATATGGAGACCGTCATCGTCTTTGAAAGGGCATCTAGATCTAGCGCTGCTCCTCCCAGTGTAAAGAATGCCACATTTATCTGCAGAAGCAATACCATCTCATACATGTCACCGAGGAAAATGTAAGCAAACAGCCCATATCTGGTTAAGGATGTTGGCGAGCATTCAGCGACCACAAGACATAAGAGCAAAGCATGCATGTGTTGCTCTACCAGCATCGCTCCACAAATTATTAAGCCTTCGCTTGCAAAACAAGATACTCTGACTGCTTTCAGGAATGGGAGTATTCAATGGTCCTACTCTTGACAGTACGTAAGCGCTTACCCAGGGTAGCGACAGGCCAATGATGTTGCTAAGCTTCTGTTTGCTGCTCAAGGGAGCAGCGGCTATGTTGTCAGTGCTGGAAGGGCTGCTAGATGGGCTGCTCCCAGTCTCAGCGTCTCCTATGCTACTGGCGCTAGGGGTGGCCATGTGGCTCAGATGGCTGGTCTTGTCTTCTGGCGTGTAGTGTGCGCGGTTTGTTGCCCACACGCCCGCGACTACGCATGTAAGCAGAGGCTCCGAGTGCACCACGTCTTGCACTACATAGTACCACGATCCTGCCAGGCCAAGAATAGCGATGGCGCGCGCTTCGGGGGAGAAGACACGGCCCCGCGTCAACATCGCTATCATTATCTGCGGGGGATGGACCACAAGGGGTGGACAAGAGAGTCGTACTTGTTGGGATCAGGCTGCAACAGCCGAAATTTGTGGGGTTTGAGAAATTACTTGAGAAACAATACTCATTATCAATACAAAGAACTTTCCAATCAACAATGACATCCGGCTAAAGATATCATTGAAAACGTTTCTTTGGTTTGCAACATCAACAACAGTGTGATCATTTAGCACGTGTTTTCTAGATTCTTACCATACAGAAAGCACCCAATTGCATTCTTTGGATGCAAGGAACAGCATACCTGACCGAGGCAGGCTCCCAGGACCAGCGCCAAGAGAAGGTGCAGGATCGGTACCAGCGAACTCATCAGTACATTGAAGTCGTTGCCCCCATGCACAGAGTGGGCATACTCAACTGACAATGAAAACACAACTATAACCACCACGTCGATCAAAATCGCCACGCTGAGTACCACCTGTGACCCTTGAAACGCATGCTTTCTGTTCTCATTCTAACTCAACCAAAGGCGCGTGTTTGCCAAAAACAGTCATCCAATGCGCTGCCAGCGATACCCTGGCAAGGCTACATATGGACAGCAATACGAAATGATATATTGTAGTGCTACAATAAAACCCACTGATAGGCATCCTACTCATGTACACTTGACAGGAACATGTTGTTGTGCAAGCGAGCTAACAACATGATAAGATGAACATTGCAAATGAATGCATCTCATAAGAAACGCAGCGCTCTGTCCATTTTCTCCACTTACCGTTGAGAATGGGCCCTTTGCATCAAGCTCACGCATCACAGCAATGGCCGAGGCTGGTGACCGTGCGACCTGTGGCATCACAATCGCATAGAGACCTCAGGTCCAGCGTGGACACAATATTCGTTGGATTCCCCTCCATTTTGTAGAAACAACCGTTTGAAATATGCAAATGAAAATTAATTCCTGCAATGACAACTTCAGTTGATAGAGGGTATAGGCGGGCACGGGGCTGGTATTGGTCAAATGATTGTCCCTTGCCTGAAGCCGTCACAATACACGGGACAAGCTTGATGTATAGAACACTCTTGAGCATCTCCAGCGAAACGTTACCAAACTGCTAGGTGACTTGCATGTGTACATTGAGTTTGTTGACGCCTTATCGGACCCTGCATTTGATTTTTGCGTTGCAACGCTGTCTTCAAAAGTGTTGACAAACAGACGATGCATCTCCCGATGGGTAGTGCAGCAACAGACGATGCTCGATAAATCTCCCGATGGGTAGTGCAGCAACGATCAAATCCTGTCACGGAAACAACAGTACAAAGTTCAATGGTGTTGGCCATCTTCGCCAAATTGTTGATTGATGCTCCAAATCAACACTTTTTGATTGAGAGGATGAATAAAACAATGCACCAGAAACCAACATCCCCACACATGTCGACACAGTGAAGGGCGAGAAACTGGTCACCACAGCCCACAAATCTGCTGTCGTACCATGACGGTCGCAGACATCACGGAAGCGCTTATATGTGCACCCTCACTCAAATGCTTCAAGAAATCGACGTGCTCCGCAATAACAAACATGGCCATCAAGCATGCAGTCCTGGAATAGCAATCGGCAGAAATGCTTAAAAAGCTCTAGTATTTCTACTCTATTCTAAAAAGCTCTCGTATGTTTGTGCCGTCACTTCATGAAATGTGTTGGGTGCGATGTTGACTAACGTGTGTATGCATGGTGACTTGTTTTGATCCAAAGACCGGCAACCAACAATTGGCACAGCACACAAAACTTAAACAGTTCGTCCTTCATCAGTTCTAACATCCTCACACTCATACGACTCACAATATTACAAAGATTCACTAGAAACGCAAGACGTTTGACACGTTGCGATACGCCAACTAGTTGTGTCAAGCTGTTCTATCATGTCCAATCAGTCTGAAGCCAAAAAGGAAGCACCACAGAGTCAATGGAGCCTAAAGTGACTCAAAATCAAAACCAAAAAGATATCCAAAACATTCTTCACTTGCATCATACGAAAGAGCTAGCCCGTCTTAGTGATAGGGAAGAAAAACCCCCAACAAACAAGTATGGGCATGAACTGCATTGTTGAATGTCTGGATTGAAGAGAGAAACATCATTTGGGCACGACCAAATGTGAAGTGTCAAATATAGTGTGTGCAGTTACATGCAAAAAGTAATCCATTTACAAAGGATCAATTCAATGTGATCATACCATGTGAAGCAAAGTACACCCGCTCCAAGGATGCTGCGATTCGCAAGGCAAAAGAAATCCTCATGGAATTAGTTCATCAGTGGAAGATACTATATCAGCTTCTGTATGGTACTGCCAAACTATTTACTCAATCATATCTAGCTCAACCCATCTGGAGGCAGGAAACCTAGAATTCAATAGATGCCTTGAAAATGGACAAAAAGCCACATAAAGAAATGTATGACAGTCTAGGATATCGCATGGCATTGAAAAAACATGTCTGAGTGCTCATCACCTAAGCAGAGTCATGATTGCTGTACAGATTGTAACACGCATGCATACAAAGAGCTGCTTCTGTTCAAAAAGAACATCGTATATTATTGAACTGGCAAAAACCTGAATTGCGAAAAGCCAGAAGACATCCCTGAAATCAGAGTACAAAGGCAGTGATTATCTGTATTACTCATGTCCAAGGTTGGCTGGAAATGCACTCTAATTTCCTTAAACGGGTCATGGCACACCCAAGATTATCATGCCAAAAAGGACTTCAGAAAACAGCTCTACATACAGGTAAGCCATCTTGGCCCAGTGAGAATGACATCCTCGGACAAACAGACTCCACCGAAAGCAACACAGGTTGGAAATATCTACAAATACCAAGTACAACCAGGGTCATCTTTATCCTAGACAAGACGTGGCACACCTAAAGAATGAAAATAAGAATGAAGATTCATGTACAAGTCAACATTAAACTAATTCGTTGGTGCGATACAATTCAGCGAAGCACTGTTCCGACAATTCATTGAAATCCACACGTTCCTAATCTCAGCCTGCACTACAAGATCACCAAAACACTCATGTGTTTCAAGCGAACCCTTATCACCAAGGATTTGGCTCTCAGCGAGAACTTCGTGAGGAGCTGCCAGCACACAAGTTGTCCAGCTATGGGCAGAATAAGGCAACACATTCCGCCTCCATTCAAAACCACGTCATCTGATTGCGTGAATACGTACGATCTATTGTAGCAAATGTGTAGTAAGTCTCTGTGGACTCGACTCGTCGTCACCTTACTGTTTTCAGATTTGTTCTCACTTCCGACCACATCAATTGGCTCCCAGCAGCGATGGAAATAGCAGCCTGCATGTAGACCATTAACATCCCCCGACGGTCTGTTTGACCTGGACTCAATGCTGGCAAGCATATGCTCGCGCACACATGCATGCAGAAGGTGGATCCAATTGTGAACAAAGCATGAAAAAAATTGCGCTGAAATTTCAATATACTACGATCACCGACATGATATACATGTTTGCGCCTTAAAACTGTACTATTTGAATCAACGTGCATGGGTACCACAACCATGCAATGGTGTGATGGGCTGGTAAATTTGAGCTCATTGTACTAGCAAAAAAATGTTGCTGAACAATACATGAAATGGTCGATCGGCGACAATCGTACTGACCAGACACAAATCATCTGCTAACCATAGCTGGTCTGCTGCATCTTTGGACAACACCCCCAACCCGTGCGGGCCGCACAACACCTGCAGAAACTTCAACCAATAAGCAGCTGATTACCATACAAGTTAGAGTCATTCACAAATCTGAAATTGGACTCGACATTAGTTCTTTATACAGGGCCATAATTTGCAGGCGGTATCGGACCATCATGGAGAAATTGTGTTCTTCTCTTCAAAGGCAAACTGAATAGATATATGATCATGTTTTGGCTACAACATCAAATAGCAGAGAATGAGCAGAGAGAAAAGTCATGAGCACTGGGACCCTAAAACCTATCCTCTCATCTCCAAAATAAAATCACATAAATTGCTGGCTAAAGACACAGGTTTCTCGATCAAGAGCATTATTGCAAGGTTTTGTCCATGCACTTATGATTTTGACATCCATGATCGTGCAAGAATCCATTCGGGGGGACCACACATGAATTGCATGCAGTCTATGATGCCAGTTAGCGAACACCGCCGGTGCACTTGAAAGAAAAAGTGATTGCAATTAACGACTCCTGTGACAGCATGGCGAATTGTAATTTCAATGGAAATAGCGGCGATGTTCAAATGTCAGTAAATCAAAATGTATCCGGGTTTTGAAAAATAGGGTGCATCAGTTGTATCAAGCTCTTGTGACCAATTTGCTTGCAACACTGTTGGATGAACTCAAACCAATCAAATTGTAAACTACTTGACTATCGTGGCGTGAAACCCAAAATTCTGGCATGATGTATGCAGAGTTGCACACTTCGTATGTTTGCATAGAACTGTTTCTTTGTCGGAAGACATTGCTGTGCATGGGCTTCGCTAGCTTGTCCCCGCCATACTCGCACAAGCAAACTGCTGTCACGCGTGGTGATGTAATAGGCATCGTTCTTCCAGATGTTTGAATCCAATCATTTCCTTACACAACAAATCTAAACTGCTACCCGAGAAATTGAATACCATACTTGTTTTGGGAAATGAGAATCACAGAAAGTCTAACAGTTTGTGATGGGCGATTGTTCTCTCGGCGAATGGGAACCCGACAGAAGACTTGCGCGAATATTCAATACGTGCGGCATCGTCACGAAAATTTCCATCTCTGTGCGTCTCCGTACTGTGCCGTAGGCAACGCAATCACTTGTTGGGTTGCTCTTGATTTTCATGAACCTATTCTCATACGCACATTTCGAATGATTCTTCAAACTTCTCGAGCTAATCAGTATCTTGCGAAAGGAGTACGCACTTCTCGTTGAAGGGACTGTACGCGCCATACGATCGGGCAAGGAAGACAACGAGAGAATCTACGAAGCCTTCAGTCTTTTAAGTCACCATTCCTGTCTCACTCGGCTGAAGGACTCTCAAATTCACGTGACGGTACATGCGAAACCTCAAAAATCATACAAACCAGGGGGAAGATCAAACCCTTCTTTTGAAACGCGTTCCTGAGATTCGCTCAGTGTTGAGATGGGTACAGCGAGTGGCAATGCATTCTTCATGATTGAATCATCAAACGCACACTAGCTGTACCAAGAAGGATATAGTATCGAAGCAGAGAAAACTTTCGCTCCGCGAGCGTTAATCCTGTCACTAATATCCCATATCCCCTCGATTGTCGTTACGTGAATTAATATAGTTAACAACATGCAGAAGGACGCTGCACACTCTGTACGCGTTCATACAATTTGTGTAATTTCACTTGAATTCACGAATATATGTTGAATTCATTGACGTACCCCAGTTACAAGATAGCCCGAGATGGTCGGAAGATGCATCTGTGCGAAAAACTCGCCAACTTGATAGCTTGCAGGAAAGAGTAACAGCGCCGTTGTGTACGCCGCAAGTATACCTGGCGTGGTTACCCCTGCTAATCCCTTATCAACTTCCATCCCTACACCCTCCGTGGCATCTGCTAATGACATCGTGCGCTTGATACTTATACCGACGATTACCAACGCATTCTGGAGTAAACAAAGTGTCTTGAACAAAGGGTTCGACCCCACACCGCGTTAGCCAGTTAGAATACTTGCAACGGAACGGTTATCCCATTCCTTGCGTGTGAGGCAGTAAAAGCTGGGTTTACGGAATCCAAGCGTCAACTGCAAGAAAGTTCTTGGTGCATCTCATGGGCGAATGTAGCTCGAGCATTTTGCGAACCAGAGGGAACGGGTGGAGGACACTAGTTCTCGTACCAGCTCGCGACCGGTGCGATTCAAGACTGAGGTGCGCAAAGAGTTCCTGGTCCATGGTCGCATAAACAATTTCTATGAAAGCTGGTGGTTCAAAAGTTAAATCCTTCGATATAATACCCTATATAATGCAGAAATACTACAGAATGAAGTTGTATGAGCATGCGGCTGGGTGAGGTCGTTGCAGCATGGGTTCATCGGTGCTGCATGATAAAACTAACCACCGCGCATTTTCATGGAAATTGAATCAAGACATGAACAACAAGCTACTTAGCCACCAGTTCTCGTTTTTTCATGGTGGCTGTTCAGGCCATTGGTTGTAGTGTGTGACGATCACTCGCCAATGGATTGTCATGCACTGGCGAACATAGTGTCGATTCAAACCATGATACATGACAGTCCTTCGAGAGTTCGTAGACGTAGACGTGGTAGGACTCGACTCAGCGTAAGGGGGGGTTCAATGTGATTATAATCATGTATTACAATAATAAATATATGAATAGTATATTTTTGAATATAGTGCAGAAAGCATTTACATTGGAACATCTACGTCATGTCGCTATGGGTGAAGCGGCTGGCCGGGTTTCTCGCCTACCGGAGGGTTCGCGAGTGCATCCGGTAGACGTGCTTTAGAAGTTGACTGCCGTAAGGATGACACACCTTTGTCAGCCCCGATGTCATGGTGATATCACAGGCGACTTCAAATGGCAATCGCTGAAGCAGTGCAAAGTACGGCTGCAGAAATCTGGACGGCTGCAGAAATCTGCACATCGCATACAAGTCCCGGAGGTTGACCACCAGTACATGAGTACATGTGTGGGAACTGCCTCGGCCAACTAAATATTTAAGCAGATGCTGGCTGGCGGGTTGTCTTTGATTAGCTGGTGATCATACCAATCTCCCAATCAACCACAATGAAAATTGGTCGTTCAAAAGTTTAGTCGTCCCGGACGGGACGTGTACAATCGAAAAGGGACGATCGGAGAACACCTACATTCCATTACCTAGTCTCGACATTGTCCGATGCGGGGAAGTTACGCAACGATGTGCGCCGATACGTGTCTCCGAAACGTCCTAAGAGTACTTTCCACCACCAGATTAGACCACTACTCATGCATGAAAGGAAGACTAATCATCTGCGAATGGAATACGCAACACGATAGTGAAAAATTCAAAACCCGATATCCTGCAAGTATATTGATAACGGAAAAGTAACTATCCAAAGCATATCGCATTTTGGGCAATATCCAGGTTCCAGCCCCAGAGGTCGTGGATTCGAACATCTCGGATGTCCAGGTGGATAGGGCGACTGCTCGGCAAAACCGGAGTTCGAGCCCCGACATCGAGCCTGAGTTGCTTTGGCATGTACACTTAAATTTAAGCCCATGCTGGCTGGCGGGTTATCTTCGATTATCGAGTAACACCAATCGCCTAAATCACCCCTATGTCAACTCGGTTTTGGGATTCGAAACCTGCTTGGTGCACAATTGCGAACACTGACAACCCAAGTGACAGCCAAGTGACTACGCCCACATCTGTGGTTCTTTTGCTCGATTGCATGTGGCGCGCCTTCAATTAGGATCGATCATCACAGCGGATCACAATCCTCTGGTTTCAATTGCATCAAAACTCTCTTTTGTGTCCCTGTCACTGACGCAGTTGTTCAGGGGGGAAGGGTAGGGCACATGCACACACCCTCCAATGACGTTTCTATTAGTCATTATCGGACTGCCTAGGATGCTCAGTCACACAGCGGATAGAGACATTATCAAGCAGTTTACTCACTTGGATGCATGGTTCGCGGTCGGGATAACGTTGTGTGGCGTCTGTTGTAGTCTGAGCAAGGTTTAGCGGCAGCGAGGCACAGGTGCTAGTATGTTGGCCAGTTGTGGAGTGTGGCCGTATGTACGTTTGACCTCAATCATTTGCAAGTGATAGATTTTTTTCTTTATTTCGACTAGGCTTGTTTTCATGAAAAGTACGTGTGATGCGTGATCCTTATGGTTTTGCCGAATCTTGTTTCGTTAGAGACGTGAAACGCAGATGTTTTTTCATCGACGTTGGGATCGCTTGATGCACATCTTCACCCAGTTGGTTGATTTGATAGTAGGTTGTTTCTTCACTCAAAATAGCACAGACAACCTTGTACTTGTCGAGCCTACCTAGTACAAACCCATGTGAAACATGCTGCAGAAGATGATTACGATTGTGTATTCAACGTCGTCAGCGTTGCTCGGTCGGTTTGAGACTGTCGGGTCTTGCTATTTTGAGACTCGGAAATTTCTGACCAGGATGAGCAAGCGCACGTTCTCAGAACACAATAGAATGAGGAGAATAAAAAGGTCGATATTTTTCATCAATTCATGTGTTTCTACATGTGATAGGACTCTCATACTGACTTGAGAAGTCGTATTCCGTTGGAACGACCACCGTGTATTTGACGGAACTCAATTCGTCTTCAAATGTTCATCGATACGAATCTTGGTACAGAAATGCAACCCATAATTTGTAATTGTATGTCTACGATGTATTTGCATCACCTTCATGAAGTGCAACCTAGCCCCTGCATCATCTACTGATTTGTACGTACTTTGTAGAGTGACCCTACTTCTAGGCTTCGAAGGGTCCCGGCTTGGCGTTGTTGATCATGTTTGTTCGAATGGAAACAGTAACAGTCCGATGAAAAATTCGTTAGTGTACTTGTTTCAAAGCGTCATTTTCCTTGCACTCGAACATGCCTGGGAAACTGAAGAGACCACTGCAAACTGTGCAACCTTTTTCCAGCACCCACGTGCCTTGCTTGTTGAGTTTGCAGGTGGTGTAGTCCTTCAACGCGAGCTCTTCAGCCTATCATTTCGACATGGCAATGATAGGGAGGCTCGATGTCAATGTGTTGCGGGCACGTTGTCTGCGAAACACCCAATCATTTGGCAAACAGGATCCCTACGTGCAAGTGAAGTGTATGAACATCAGAACCAGGTATGTGATGATGTGCTCTTTCATACAGATGAAATAGATGTACATAAATTTTGTTTTCATGATCTTCAGTGGCAAGCGTTGTGATCCAAAGATGCTCAAAATCGGATCCAGATGAATTTGGAACCTGGGGGAGGGGGGGATTCAGTATCTTTTGTTACTTAGTCAGTTACTTTTGTCTTTGAAATGTTTTTTGGCCTGAGTGACACCTCGAACGTATCACCTCTTCCCACACATGCAATGTATCGCCACTCCCCACACGTTTTTGTCAATATTACGTAGTTTGGATGACTTTGTCTGTGCTATCTGCTACATAACTAGGAAGGAGCACATGATCCCAAGAGCTTGCAATAGTGCATGTGATACTTGAATCATATATCATATCCACGGGTCTACACAGAACTCACATTGGTGTCATTTCTGGCTGATACACATGAATCAAATGAATCGTTTTACATGCATCACACCAAACAAGTAGTTCCAGCACTGTTTTCAAAATCAAATGCTATCCACACTTCCATTTTTGCAAGCCCCGTTTCCTTCAACAAGCCTTGTTTCGCCACCATCCTGAAGGCAAGGGCAAGCTTCAATGAGAGCACACCAAGGCTTCTTGACGCCTCTCCATATTTGGCATCGATATATACCTCTTAGCATACGAAAAGCACGATTATTGCAATTGGGCGCCTGAATGTGCTCCTCAACACAACCAACGGTTTGCACTGCGCATGCCAATTCTGGCATGTTGAGCTGTTCCACTTGAATCAGCAACAATGTTGAAGACGCACTCAATTCACTGTATCTACTCAAGCATGAAAGTTTGCAGTGGTTTACTATGAATCAATGCCCTGCACTGTACCACCTCGTGCCGATGATACATCACGACGACGCTTGCAGCAAAACCTTAGGAATATGTGTGCAGTTCCTTATCTTCCGGGGTTAAGTAGATTGAATTTTGCGCCCTGGATATTTCAGTGCAGAATGCAACACACCTGTAGAACTGAGCTTTCGCAATCAGATCAACAAAACAGTTCGCATTGTCAATATCATATCTGCTGACAAATTGACCACCATGCCCTGGGTAGAAGGACAAGGGTCAGGACTGCTCGAACACAATTTTCGACAGTTGGTGACACGTGAAGCACAATATTGTTTGCGCAGCTGCCCTGTTGATAGCTTCAATATGTTATCTATAGTGGGCAAGTGCTTGGAGCGGCTGATGCAGATCTTGCCCTTGAGGGTGCAAGTTCTGATCCACCAAGGGCAAGTCTTGCCGTAGTGGATATTCCCCAGTTGGCCCTGTCTTATAGTCGCATTGAAGGTTGTCAGCCCTGTTTCAATCACAAAAAATGTGGATAATGTTCATGTCGGGGCTGGACATCATCGATGCGTATGTGACTGATTAACAAGCAGGTGGGTGTCGTTGAAATGCCTTTCCTCATGCTACTGAAATCCTCAAGAAGGGATTTCAGTTATTGTGAACATTGTTCTCCCATTTGTACACTGTCACCTTCTTGCTCAGGTAGGGTCTGTTTCTGTTCTCATTGGTAGTTTGAGAGTTCTGTCCAACCCTGCAGGTGTTTTGTCTTTGAATGATATGATTCAAGAGTTTGCTTAGATATGAATGAATATAAACAGTTGACCACCGCGCGTTGACAGAGATTCAGGTAAAGGTGTTATGATCGCGGTACCACCTATGTGTATTACACTGCTAGCGTTAATATCACAGCATTTACAATGAAATTGTGCAGACCTCAACATTCCTGATGTCGAGCATGTACATGAGGATGTGCCGGCTTGTACATAGATGCTTAGCGTACCGTTGTCACAAGTGTCTCCTTCATTGAGTGTGGACCTATTTCCAATCGCCTGTCAGTTTCCGCCCAATGTGCATTTGCATGATTGTACCTGCGAAGTTAAACTTACATGCGGGTCCAGATAGCTGGGTGTGGAGTGAACATTTCATGAGGTCCATTTTTCCCATGTTGCAACTCTATCTCCCTCATTCAAGGCTAGGGTTCGGAGAGTAAATGTGTTGAATTCTTTGCTGGTGCATTCCTCCAATGCGCAGGACCAAGACTGCCACCGACGGTGGTGTGCAACCCGTGTGGAATGAGAATGTGAGCTTGCAGCTTTCCGCAACAGACTTGACGCGCGAGCAGTTAACGCTGACGGTGATGAACTGCAACACGCTTGTATCGGACACTCTAATTGGATTTGTAACCGTGTCCCTTCGCAAGGTGTGTGGCGCGGAGATGCACCCAAGGGTCCAGAGGCCTGATCACAGTGCCATCACTTGTGGTGGATAAAGCCCCACAACATCCCAACGCACACGCGTTGAGTTTCGTTCTTGTATCGGTCAATATAATTGTTTTTGCCTTCGTTCAACAATATAACAACAACCGCAAACGAGAATTAGAGAGCTCCCAAATTTGTTATGTGAAACACTTATTGAACAAGACGAACAGAGACCCAACAGGTTTGTATGACAGTGCTTGGGGTTCTTGAAACGTGAGTACTCTGCCTGCACTTCCCTACCTCCCTCGCCAGGTGATCCTAGAAGGTGTGGACGAGATAAACGCTGGGCTTATGTTTAACAACAGTCCCAGTGCGGGCTCCCTTGAGCTTGTATTGCGGTGGACTCCGGCAGCTGGGTGCGCGCCGAAACCTCAGCCTAACTACTTCTCCGAGTGCTGTGGGCCTGGATCTTTTTTTGCAATGCGTTTTGCGCCCCCCCCCC
>NHOP01000490.1:0-14777 GCA_018697155.1 Pyramimonas parkeae | reverse complement strand
TCCGATTTCAGGCGCAGCCTGAGAATGACATTCCGCCTGCTGTCCTTATCACAAATTTACCTTCCACTGTGCACATCGTATATTGGCAACGTATCATCACGAGCCCGATTTGTGTTCAAGATTCATCAATGTATATGTGTAAATATATGGGGGACATGACCCTCACCTCAAGGGCGGGGAGCCATGTCACCTGAACCGCGCGCTAAGTTCTATCGTTGCAGGATGATCTATACGCAGGCAGACAGTCTAGGTACGGTCCGCTCTCACGAACCATTTGTCGCTGAAGATCGTGTGCGTACAATCGGCAATTGTAAACTTTACGACAAATGAATCATCAAGAGAAATCGATCATTCCAATGAAATCCTCCCTTGTCTGAATCAATGATTCATATCACGTATTTTGAAACGCAGAACATATTCATGCACATGTTATGAATCGTGCACTATCAAGCGCGATGAAGATAGAACACCAACGACTGTTTGAGTCCATGTCCGAGGGTATCATCCAGAAGCACCCCTGTTACCAATGTTGCACTCACTCATGTGGGACTCGTCACGTCATAAATGATAAGGTCCGTTCCATTTTATCTGTGCATGAGCGTCTCCAATCCATTGAACAAGGTCTGCTCCTCATTTGAAGTTCAACAATATTTTGACATATATCCTATCATTAAACGATGTCGCTTCAACACCTTCAACGGAGGGTTTGTTTTGCTGTATTGAACGAAATTTGTCTGAGGGGCATTTGACCCCTACGATTCATTACAAGGAAAAATGACTCATTAAAAGTTGCCAACTCTATGCAAGCAGCCGGGGTTTCACTGTTATGATTTATCATGATCATTATTTTTGCACCGCGGTGTGCATACGGCCTATTTCAATTTAGCTAGCATGGGACGGTATGGGTACATCGAGGTGAACATACAGAAAGCAATTATACAGCCTCATGGAAAAACAACCAATGATACGGCAGACGATTTGGAGTATTTGGGACCTGTTTGCGCATACCTGTTCCCTGCAAGGGTGAATCCTTTCACCTACAAGATGTGGGGATATTGAGTTGGCTGATTTCGACCCCTCATATTGCCCAAGATGCAACGTGAGTTTATTAGGACGCTACAAATGAACTGAATATAGCCTTGCATCAGTCCTCCCAATCACTGTATTCATATTATAAGCGCGCTGCAACACCACAAGCGCACTTGTCGGAGCGAGTTCAACCTTGCCCGGAAATTGTAGGCCGGCGTCCCCTCTGTGGAAATATATCGGACTCTTCGATGGCTCCAACCATCGCCGTTGTTTGCCGGAGTGCGCTTGCAAAGTAGCGCCAATGAATTCAGTCGTTCGAGTGTGAGAAATTTCGAGTACCTTGGCTTTTGAGACAGCTCATGGATTCAGTTCATCGGCGTTCGTAAAGAGCGGCTCGCGTCGATAATCCTCAAAAGACAAACAGGACCCTCGAGAGCATCTTCGTAGACGGTTCTCAAGGAACAAGCAGAAGATATGCAGAGATTTCCCATATGATCTGGGTCCCTTGTTTTCTTCACAATATCCGGAAGCCTGGACACCTCAAGGCAGGGAGCATTCGTCACCAGTGGACTGTCGTTCTTGAAAGGTAGCGAGCGTCTGGGAAACTGTCCTCTTCGTGATTCGATTCTTGTACCAAGTGGCGACAGGGGATGTGATTCTGTGTTACGAATTAAGCATGATGAGTCCTTGAGTTGCGCCACCGATCAAGTAAATGAAAGGTTTTTTCGGCGTCAGAACTTATTTGCGCGTTCAACGCAGAAGGCTAGACACCTTTTCTAACTCTCCGTCATCTGTGTGGATAACGCGTTCATTAGATGGAAACAAAGGGCTTAAAGTATTTGTACCTGCTCCAAAATTTTCCAATAGCGGGTCTCGATCGTTTCCACGTCTGGCAGGCGGCATGGCGTGGAGGTTCGTTACAGCACGCATTCGTCCATCCAGCCTTCGTCCAAGATTTGCAACTCTTGTCGTACTGATTGTTGGGGGAAGCTTGCTCAGCTTGCGTATCAGTCACAGGTGCGAGCCCTAACCTGCAAAGTTACGTACAAAAGAAACTCTTGCTTCTTGAAACCGTGGCTCAACCCACCTCGGACGTGCACGACAGCAAGAGTACACTCCATGTCAGGTACTCCGGAGTACTGACCGATGACGTCCATCGCTGAACCTGTAAAATTTTTTATTCACATAACGATGTCTTGCCTTGAACGCGTTTCGTCCTTTTCTCTAACAATGTCACTGCCTTGGTGTTGAGCACGAATAGGTGTGTTCAGTTCTAAGTGTTCAGACCTTTGTTATTTTCTTGATTTTGTATATCGCTTGAACTAGTGCACATGTGATGAACGGGCTAGCGCTGAACATGTCCTCTGAAACGCGAATTTTGTAACTTCATGAGCACGGTAGCGGAACGCCTGCCACGGTGCGCGCTCACGACGGTCATGCCGTCTGAAAACGTAGGTAGATAACACCTAAACGATGCCCGCAGCAATCGTGGCCCGCGTATTTGTATTGCTTGCGCGAAGAAATCGTTGATTGTACTAGATACGTTTATCGCAAATTGCGGTGTTGGCAAGTTGTGCGTAAGGTGTGTGCGATGAGTAGCTGTGGGCTCTGGTTTTGAAATATGACTGATGGATGCATATTTTATAGAATAGATATAGCCAAAATCACGTCATGCTTTGTTTTTCCTCATCTTTTGCACTTGGTTCATGCGGGAAGCCACAACTTAGATCGCAGAACATTGACAACAAGAAAATAGTGCCAAATGGACACCGCATAAAGAGAAGAGCTGTCATCAGTTGCGATTCTCATGGCCATCCATATACATGTACTACCTTCATCTTACCTGTGTCTTGTAAGTGCCTAACATCTTTCTCAATCGTGTCTGACCCTTGTCAACATATGCATTTACAAATCTCCGACACATCTCAAACATAGACCTCTATCTGATGTGTGCCTCATGTACATGTACAACCAGTGCGTAAGGGTCATGTCCACATGCATATATTGGGGACTAACCTATTCCAGAAGAGAGGGAACCCGAATCAGCTAATCACACAGTAGACTTCCGTAACCTGGCAATATCACTCCAAGCAACAGTGCACCAAGCCTGCCACATATCTACAGATGCAAGATAAAGATCCTGCAAGATGCAGGATGCGCACTACAGGATCAGATTCAAGGTCCACGAAGCGACAATGTCATGCACAACGGAGCAAACACAACTCTCACATGCTTGGTGGCAATGTCGTCACTCCAGGTCCGGATTTGAATGTGAGCGCCTGCTGCCCATGCATGTCCGGGGCTGAAAATGTTGCATGACTACCGATTACAATTTAAAATGACAAAACTTGGAAATCGAAACCAACAAAATACCCTGACGTACCGCATCACCTGTGACCTAGTGTGCCTAAACAAAGTTGCACTGCACTTTACAGATCAATCACTTCAATCATGGAATCCACAAGTCATGTCCAAATGTATATGTGCAACCACTGTCTGCCACGTAACTGCCGTGCTGGTGTTTCTCCGTGTCACCTTGATGGCCCAACTTAGGGACACGACCTCAACCCTAAGGGCGGGGAGCCATGTCCACTGCGTCGCACTCAATCCATTGGTGCACAGGGAAAACTTCAAACACCCTCATACCAAGTCTGTACATACGATGTATTATTTCAGGAGGGCGTATGTCGTCATCCTAATGAGAACAGTCTGATGATCTGTGTCGATCCATACGAAATGCATGCTTCTTGTATTTTATTTGCAGTCGGATGCAGGTTGCTGCACCTCTGAGAATTTGCTTACAGAGTTCCCAAGCTTGTCTGCGCCGTCTTGGATTGGAAAATATGTGGTTACACACTTAGCTATATATGAATTCATCCATGGGCCAGATATTCTTGTTCAGCATATCATCGGATGTCTTGTGAATTCCATGATTGAAGTGAGTGATCTTTGCAGGGCGGTAGATGTAATTTTGGGCATACTTGCATACAGATGACTGGCTAGGTAAGGGTATGCTTCGGATTTTTTGTTCCCCATTTTTGTCATTTTTTATTGTATGCAGTAGTCATGTAACAAATCCAACTTCGAACGCTCGTGTGCTCACCGCAAGCGCTCACGCTCGATTCCGGACATGGCGAAATCACTCTGCTACATGAGCATGTAAATTAGAAAATCGCTTGGGTGCGCTTGACAATGTCCTTGCGAGGACTTTCATTTTGATCGTGTAGGGCGCGTCTTGCAGGATCTTTATTTTGCATCTGCAGATAAGTGGTTGGCATAGTACACTGTTCCATGGAGAAAGATTGCCAAGATTTGGAACTATACTGTGTGATTAGTTGATGTGGCTTCCCGCCCTGCTGGTAGGGATGATATCCCAATATATGTATGCATGTTTGTTTACGTGTTTGCATGGCTATAGGAGAAAGATTTCATTTCTATGTTGACGACATTTTAGCACCAAATGATGTGCGTACTGTTTCTCTTGGCCCGTGTTTGGTACGTTCACACAATTATGGAATACGCCATTAGTTGTGCCACGCAATTGATTGTGTATCACGAAAACGCAATGTAGTTTTCTTTTGAAGTGTCTTTAGAGCAGACTGATGCTATCCGCAGAAGGAGGACACAGACAAGCCTATTGCGTTGTAATGCACCTCCTCTTTCATAAGGAAATTGAGCCCTGTAGATTCACACATGTAGTTTCGGACGCTTCCTTATGGAGGAGCATGGACCACAAGCTATGCTTATCAAGTCATCGCAACCCATACTTGCATTCAAGTATGACTAATCAACATGGCACAGGCTCTGCAAGTATGCTAGTGTTGCAAGCATAAGCACAGGAGAAGTGAACAGAATGCTATTGGAACCTTTGAAATGTGTGAATCCTTCATTTAGAAGATGCTCCAACATGGATTATCAACAACCATCACTACGTATGCACCAGTTGTAAGCAATGATGCCATACATGCACTCATGTCAAGAAATGATGCTCCAAATAAACGTGCATATTAAACTTAGCGTTTATGGGGCTCTCCCAAAGGATCTCCACTGAGGACTGAAGACATGAGAAATCTACATTCGTTTCTTGTTCAGCCAACAAGATGCGGACGTTATCTTATTGTGAATTCAATCCGTACTTGAACAGGCGGAACAACGCTGTAGACATGCATTTCAAAATGGTCTCTCCCTAGACCCTATCGAGGGAGATATGCAACGCTTGGCACAGGGAGACTCTTTGTCATCACGACTATTGACACAGCAAGGAAAAATTCTGCATTATGTGCAAGAAACATTACCTGCAACCGTGCACGAACGACCTTCAAGAATGAGTGGCACAATCACCAGCTATCAATGTCACTGAGTATGAAAGTATTGAGGATGGAGAAGGGTGAGGGACATGAAATGTGGTTGATTAGGAAATTGTCAAAGGTGTGTAGCTTTCAGGTTACAGTTAGATTGCATAAGGGACCTACAGGCTTCAAAATTATGGCCAGCTATCGGAATACAGCTCTGACTTTGGTGTTAAAATGGATGACCCTTGTTTTTAAGGTCATGATGCTGGACATTGGCAAACATTTGGGTCGAGCAGTGGATAGTATTCCAGATCTCCTTCAAAGAATGAAGAAGCTGTGGATCACACATGACTCCAAGGGATGAAAACTTTTGTCAAAGGATGTAGCGCAAAGAGCGGTATTAGAACACTGGATATTTTTGACAATACACGACTTCACATCCATGTACACCATACTACCCATGCAAGACCTCACAGAAAGACCTGGCAGTCTCTTGGTTTCGGTGCCAGCACAGGTTGCAGACTGCATGTACGAAAATATTTGTTTGAAGATCAGGATGCTACATTTGAATGGATAGCGGCTGGCAGCCAATCAGAGACAGACAGGTAGATGATGATGGCACAAGACAGAATGTAGAGACATCCTTTGCAAATTGACGGACAGCACTTCTCTCCATTTCGGAGGCAAGCTGTGGCACCAAGTAGCAGCCATAGCAGTGGTAACAAACTATGCTCGATGCATTGCCAATATATACTGTTTCACATTTGAAATAGAGTTCCTGAACCGTTAAGTCAGTGAAGATAAATATGACATGGCAAACTATTTGCTGAGCGTTCATTGATATATCGATCATCTCCTATGTGTTGGAATCATTTCAATTCGATGCGATGGCTACTCAAGGCTGCTCTAGATGGATAGTCTTGACTTCAATACGGCAGATGGGAGGTTGAGTGTGCCGTATGCAAACAAATGTGTATGCTATAACCGCAGACAAAGCGTGTGAGCATCTATTTATGACAAACAGCTAGAGAAGCAGTGTTGCAACATGCATGTCATATATCCCAACCCGATATCAGTCTAGGCAAACAGCGCGAAATATGGGATCCCAGGGAGCCAAATGCATCAATTTGTATGTTGCTGCTTTTTCACATCTGATTTCGTGTACAATGCCATCCTTGTCATTTATAGAACACTGTCAAAAGTATATCGAAACCGGTATTTGGGCATGCTGGAGTTTCATGCAACAATATGGCAGTATGCTGTTTGACCAAGCACACACCAGAGTTTGCCAAGACGCGGAAAGAACTTGAGCATGGGAGTGTCCTTCCTGGACTGTTGGTCAACGGACAGGAAACCGCTTGTTTTTGAAACAACTTTACAGTCCGAATCAACAATATGGCAAGTATACCACTTTGGGGATCCCAAGAGCCATAAAATCCTTTTGACGCAAAATGTGTGATATCTATGCTCTCGTCTTTGTCTATTTGTGCTCGCGCACACCCAAGGGGAAACAATGCACTTGTCACACTATCTGTATGAATTGGAAGGGGCAAATTGATAATGAGGAATCTCCACTGCGGGACTGTATATCAAGTGTGGCAATTTCCAATGGAACAACTGACGACTCTTGAAAAAACTTGGGCTCACACGACATTGCCATTTGTGTAAACAAACTCTGAATCTGCATTCGCTTGTCTCCCTGTAAGGTCTACGTGTTTGTGTACTCGCCAGGATTTTTTCTCAATTGTACCATGCACGTCTGCTTAAGCTTCTTGGATTGAAAAATGTATTGTTCCTATAACGGCACACGAACAAGAAAAAATAGCAGGTTTATCAATTTTTCTGACAGATTTATGAATTGCGTGAAAATTCCCTGATGTTCCCGTATTCCTGCGCTTTAATCCATCCTGCGTGCCCACACATCTTTAAGTCACTGTCAAGAGCAAGTGCTCTCCGCAGTGGCTGCTCATCTGACACCTTTAGCGACAATATTTCTTCACAGACATGTGCATTGAACCTCATATGATTGTCCGGTTTGCTGCGAAGTGCAAACCTTAATGATTTTCTTGCTCATGACGATGCTGACATCTGAAGATCTGTAACCATCAACGGTCTCCAAAGGTCTTCATACTTGTTGTACGCCAATGTCAAGCCAAGAAAATGTCTAGAGGTACAACTGCAAAATGGGTGGCTTGGTAGTTTCTTCATGGGTGTTATCATGCTTCTCTCATTTCTGCCATCCTGAGCATTTAGCGGTCCCGGAAACAAACTCTCGAAAAAGTCTCTTGAACCTTGAGAACAATGGATGCAGGCTGCTGATGGACAAGGACACTGTAGACCAACACTTATATGGTGCCTTAAGTTGGGGACCGTCAGCAGCATTCTGCAATAGGGTATGTATTGGATGATTTGAAAATATGATCCCAGTTTTGCTTGCGATCATGCCGCAGGTTTGCAACATGATTTTCTATTGTGTTTGGAACATCCAAGCAAACCTCATGGTATGTGCGAACCTTCAGTATTTCATCTGACTTAATGTCCAATGGTTTCTGTTTGTCAAGGCTTGCGACATCAAGTTGCCCTTTCCGGGAAATGAAGGCTGGTAGCTAGTTCACTTTGGGTTTTTTTCTCCCACGTTCTCAGTGTTGGCGCCTTCGCACGTTTACGCGAAAAGATGCATGTTGTGTTTAGTGTCTACAGTGCCTGGCGATGAATACATAGATTTGGCCACTTTGTATTTACGCATGATTCAATCAACCAAGGATGTCGAGGCATGGATGCTCCTGAAAAGTTCAAATAACCTAGTCATTTTATGGTGTGTGGAAACAGAATGCCCTTGGGCTTCAATGTGCCATGTAGGACTTTTTCGAGAG
Organism: Pyramimonas parkeae; assembly: GCA_018697155.1. Taxonomy (NCBI): domain Eukaryota; kingdom Viridiplantae; phylum Chlorophyta; class Pyramimonadophyceae; order Pyramimonadales; family Pyramimonadaceae; genus Pyramimonas; species Pyramimonas parkeae. Next base: position 6,583 of record NHOP01000490.1, on the reverse strand, counting down.
TTCCTTTTATCCTGCCTAAATTCTATGTTGCTGGTTTTATTGTTTGTCTTGGACAGGCATCTCCGCCACTTGTTTGCGCACATGCAGGGAACACGGAACTGGCCTTTCCCAACACTGTGGCAGCCATACGAGCGGTGATGACCACAGGCGCTGCATGCGTTGAGGCATGTGAACCCCTCACGTTGGCATGAATGTATCCACCATTTCCCAGAAGCTGTATCCAAGGCTCTGCAGGAAGTCTGATTGTTTTTATCCTTGATACGTGCACTCTGAAGAACATTGTAGCATAACTGTTTCATGACACGTTTTTTGTGTTAGGGTATTGTTGCAGATAGACGTGTCGCGGACTGCAGACAACGTGCTTGTTGCTGTTCATGGGCGTGATCTGGCTGCTCTGATGGGCTTAAACTCAGCCGTTGTTGGCGACTACAGAGCAGATGAAGTGAGTCCTGTACAGTGGTGTTTCAAATGAACTAGCAGCCTACAATGGTCAAATGAGCAGCATGTGTTCAACATGGGTTTCTGCGCAAATTGAAACACTTAATCTAAAGCAAACACTCACCCTTTTGTACACTTCTGGTCAATTTGAACATGTACAAACACTATGCATGCAGGTTGAATTTGATGCCATTCACATATGCATGATGAATCACCTGCCAAGACAAACCTAGATATTGCTTGATGTAGGATTATGACCAACTGCCCCGAGTACATCACCTGAAATTAAACATCATTTTTGTCACTATCCATGTGCAAAAATCGGAAAAGCTCAATGGAATTTGAGTAATTTTTTACCAATGTATCGAGCAACCTTAACAAAGCAGGGATTTTCCACTCGATGATTTGAAAGCATGGTCCCGCTCTCAACTAATTTGGATGCGCAGCACTCCTGTATGTTTGTGCAGATTTTTAGCCTGGACGCAGGAAATGATGATCGAATTCCATCATTTGAAGTAGCCATAAGCGCAGCCCTGAATTTAAGTCTAAGCCTTATCACGGTCGGTGTGCACCCTTTTTGCGCTTCTGAAGCGACGATGAGCATTATGCAGATGGTCATGTTCGCTGTATTGCATCGAAAGAATCTGGTGTGGATGGTTTTTCAATGGCAATCATCTGTTGAATACCTTGCTTCAGGTAGCAAAAATAGAAATGTGCGATTGATTCTCCATGCAGAGGGGGCATGATTGTTTGGAATGCTGTGCTCTACTGGAGATGAGGGAATCTGTTTAATGCGTGAAGTCTGCAATCATGGATGCCCGTGAGTTGACATGTCGAGTGCAGAGTCTTGTCAGGAAGTCAGAGAAATCAAGCTGGTTTGGATTGGTGAGAAAAGCACACATTTCTCAGATAGTGTATCTCTTCGATTGATGTACAGATGCCCTGATAGTCGTTGCTTAACGAAAGCTGTGAGCAAGTTGTGATCATTACTTTTGATTGTGTGGTTGCAGGTGGATTCTAAGCCAGGGCCCCCAAGAGGAGAGGTGAGCCCTTGCTATGTTGTTTTCATTCTGCACAGTTCCTGTATGAACCGGCAGCGTTGGGGAATTCACGATAGGGTCCAAGTGGCATATGAAGGGACATGATTCTTACCCGAAGGGCGGGGAGCTGTGTCAACTGTGTCGCGCGGTGAATACCATTGGTGCACAGGGTAACCATTACAGCTTGTCCTTTAGGTGTGAACGTATGTGGTATGATCCAAGAAGAAAACATAATGTCATCTGCATCACAATAGATGCTAAGCTGTGTACATCCATGCATAACGGGTACATCGTGTGCTGCATGTCAGGTTGAAGTATCTTGGATTGTGAAATCAATTCGCTTTGATGGACTCTTATCACTAGGAAACTACACATAAGTGTTCACTTCTTACCCAAGTATGTATCTAGAATCCGTTGTGTTCCCACTCTACTATGGTATGCTGCATTTTATGTGTGCTTGGAACGACGTCAGTTGTCCGATTGTAGTGCTGATTAAGAATGCATGATACACAACAGCAATCTAATCATGAGTGAAGACATGATGTGCTTAATTCCTTGCAAACTAGAAGAGATTCGATCATCATGCATCCAGTGCGATCAATTACCTATCCTACAATCACCAGCCCGCATGCAGCCAATTGGAAAAACCTATGAACATGAGCCCTCATACATTTAAGAGCTCTCGAATACTTTGCAGACAACGGTCATTCCATGGGAGACACAAGATGCTGTAGATCCCTCCTCCTTTTCATGTGTGCCCTGTTGAATGCAGCACATATTCGGGTCAGTGTGTTTTTCTCTATATGCATGAATATACAATATTTCAAGGAGACAATGCGATGCAGTATCACATATCTTTTTCACATGTCATGTATGAATCATTCTGCCGCGAATTTTGTACATTTCTCATGGTTTCGGTTCATTCTGCCACTTCCAAGACATGTGTGGTATCGTGTATCTTTAACTCTGATACGGTCCAATGAAATTATTGCAATGCTCCAATTCTCATGATTTCCCAGCAAGTCATGCTACTGGAACTTTAGGTGTTTTGCTTGGGACCATACCGTACTGTCATGTTGTTGTACGAAGCTCTGAATATAAGACAGTATATCGCCGTTGATGAAATCGGGGTACATTTTGATGGCATCATGTGAATGACAAGGCTGACCTTGTGCATGACATGAGATCGCTACAGGCAGCGATAAGCAAACTGATCCATGTGTATTGGTAGGATCCCATTTTTTGTCTTGTTTGCCAAGACTAATGTTAATAGCTATTGTGGATAGCGAATAACCTGGATAATGCATCTTCTATTTTCGTTATTTACTTCTCATGCATGGATGCTGTTTGACCAAACTTGCTATTTTGGTGCATGAACATGGCCATGTATGGTATCTTTATCTGTCGTATCGAGATGGAGACTTACCATAGGGTGAATACCCTAGGAAAAGTATGGAATCAAAGCCCAGGATTCCAACATGTAGGAGGCTGCCAATATTTGGTTGAACTCTCACCGGCCAACTATACTTCTCTGATGGGCTTTTTCAAGCCAGAGGCAGTACAAGTTGGCAATGTATCCAGTACATTTTGTACCCATCAGTATACCTACAGTTTGGTTCAAGTGGTTGCATGACCACCCTCAAAATTTGAGGTCAGTGTTGTCCACAAGTTTCCCAAGCGCGTCCTCAACCTCGTCTAGAGACATCGTCACTTCCCGATCTGTCTCTGAGCGTGTGCCTGCTGCGTTTTCTTCAATAGCTAGCACCATCTTCTGTTACCGTGAGGACCCTTGCTCTTGAGATGTGCAACCCATGTTGGTATACCGAATGCAGAAGGTTCCCATGTCTTTCTTTGGTATTGTGGTGATGAAACAGTACTGATTATTGATGTGAAGTTCTATTTTGCCAGTTGAACGTCTGGTGTTCCATGTTATCTTGTTGCGTTGCGTCTGTCAAGTTATGTCTTCACTTCGTTAGATGCTCCAACGCTCTCTAGTTTATGCACAGGATTGGAGTACCATCAACTAATTGAGCCCACCAGTCGTCCATTTCTGGCACGATGGCCTTGAAAGTGAGGGTTAGCCATTTCTTACTCCAAGGTTAAGGTTGCAGTCAGGGGTCAGGTCAGGCTGCAGGCCACAAACTTGAAGCCCGTGGGTTCATTGGGCAAGTTGACAGTGATGAAAGCGGAAGGGATTTCTGACACTTTGTTCGGGAACTACACTTCGTCTGCATTACATGTTGATATCCCTTCTCGAACATGACCATCCTTAGTGACGTCGTTGAGAGCTGGCTAGCTCATCGGTCCCTACCTCCAAAGCACTGTTTGCATCTTTGCAAGCACTATGTCATACACCAACAGCAATTGTTCGAAACGTTTTCAATAGTGACACCGTGTTTTTTTGCGAGTGCCAGGTGCTCATTGTCTTGCTCATTACATTGCTGTTGACGGTCCGTTGAACAAACCGAAACAAGCTGTGGTTGAGATTCGCTTCAGAAAAATCTCAATAATCGCTTGTTCTAGCTTTCGCAAGTACGGCTTGAATTCGCATATGGATCATGTCCCTTTTTCGGGTGAACCATAAATTAATTTGGGTTTCCATTTCTAAAGTCCTCAGTGTGGATAGTTGAGGAAAGTGCCATTAATGCACGGTCTTTCAATCAGACCTTTCTCATGCACATTTACGCAGAATATCATGCATGTTGCCATGAGGGCGTGAACAGTATCGTTGCGCACACTTGAGATATGACACAATATAATGATTCTGATCCACGCACAACATGTATATGGAGATCCCCCTGTCGCAAGCACATACATTGACGATGTAGAAACAACTCATGTTGGTCAAGCAGGAAGGGTTCGCAAGGGACATCATCAAGGTGCTGGACCAGATTGGATGCAGACACAACTGTCAGGTGACATTTGCTCAGCCGTTGAAACTTTGCCAATGGTTAAATGCCTGCAGAGTTTTAGCGCTCACCAACGCAAGCATTAAATTCTCGAGCGCAAGTTCAGCTTTCAGATTCAATGAGCAGGCCTAACTTTTCAATGTTTGTACTCTGAATGTTCATGTTGCAGATCTGGGCGAAGTCTGATCGAATTGTCCAAGACACTATTAGCCTGGATCCTACCATACAAACAGGGTGATCCCCTGTTCACCTTATGAATGCCATGCTGCGATCGATATTGGTGGTTGTGCCAACCTGCGGCTCTTATTGTTTTCGGACCTTGCCACCATTGTACACACAATTATTTTGGCTTATCATTTCCCATCCAGGAATGAAGGTACATGTTGTGTTTGGAAGTTCAACAAGCTTGTTTGTACACACCGTCATCACTGTGTGTTGAAATCTGAGGAAATGGGCGTCAATGGATGTCCAACGAACTCAACCTGCTTTATGTACTTTCCAAATTTGTGTTTCAGTAGCTTGCAGTTTGGTTACCCTCACAGCCCATCACAGCTTTCCTCTGCAATGCAACTCAGTGGGAGCTCACAGTGTGCTTCCAAAAGAGAAATGATTCTTTTGTTTTGATGCTGTATTCAAGATGGCATGCTAATGTACGTCCGCTTTGTCATCGAAACGCTATTCTAGCGTGGAAACTTAGACTTGTGTACTGTTCAATCAGTGATCCAGAAAAGTATGTTTATGCACGTAATATTTTTCTGCCCACAAACAAGTACAATAATCGCACACAACAGGTACGTAGTCATGAACCAGACAAAGGCGGCACGAACAAGTAGTATGGATCGCGTTGCACGCATAAAGGAGAGCAAGGTTATGGCCACCTATCATGGAATGGTGGATGAAAGTCTTGTACAAGCGGCTCATATGGACAACAAAGAGGTAAACGTGACATACGTTTTCCAAAAGCATGCAGAATATTCATATATTGTCGTGATGATGTCAAGAGTGCAATCATTTTGTCCCACATACCCTTTCTGAGTACCTTGGGCCTTGACACAACAGGTGCATGCCTGGACAGTTGACGATGTGCATGTCGTCCAAAAGGTATTGAATGCCGGCGTGGTGAGTTTAACTTTTCTGAAAGTGATTTCTCTCTTTTGATGTGATGTTTGTGCTGTTCGATATCGATCACTCAAACGCATTTTCTTCAAGTTTTCTTTGGGTACATTATGCATGATGAGACAGTCATTGTGCTTGCGTTGATGTTGATCTATGGTTTGTATAAACAACAAGTTAGGCATGCCATGATGCACATATTTCAATGGTGTGCAAACATATGAGAGATTGAGCTTGTCCATTCGGTTCTGCTCGTCAAATTCTAGCAGCTTGTTTGAACCTCGGAAAAGCTGTCAAGCATTTTCTTTCCAACATCACAGGAGCTTGTGAACGTACTCCCTTGAAAGGAAATGGTCAAGATGTAATGTGTCTTTTTCATATGTAGACCTGTGATTATTCGTTCATAGACCAACAACGAACCGACTGAGAAAAACGTATGGGAGGATGAAATGCCATGATTGTGTGCTTGATGTTCGTTGATGTCCTTGCGTTTCCGTGCGGAGTGCAACCAGTGACGACCATTGGTTCCGGTGATGCATGTGATTCCTGCAGGATGCCGTGGTTACCAACCGTCCTCGAGAGATACAAGATGTTGTTTCGAGGCTTGTGGAGCAGTGTCAAGCAGAGGGTTTATTCGCTTAGACATGGTACATTCACGCATAAATAAACCACAAAGGCGGGGGGGGGGTCGAAATTGAATCATTGAAATTGGATTTTGCCTCCTTAGGCCTGCAATCCTCCCGTATTTGTCTAGCAAATTTTAGCATGCAATGTTGTATGCGCAATGAGTCGTGCATCTTGTAGGTTTGCATATTTAATTGCACAAGCATTCTTCAAAGTGCCTGTTCTAAACTTTTGAAATATGTGGGTTGTTGCTAGCATTTGGCGCAAGAAAACGCCTTTCAAATCAAGGCACGGGCAACCTGGAAAGTTTTTGTGGTTGCACTTGACCTTTCTCGCTTGTATGGCAAACACAGCGAATAGGATGGATAAGGTGCTGCTTTTGTCCGATGGTGCATGAATATGAGAAGTTCGCCAGGCAATCGAATCTTCCAAAACGGGTGTTCCTTATTCTGAATGGCA